>JAULJZ010100392.1:0-11920 GCA_032270985.1 Heliamphora pulchella | reverse complement strand
AAAATTAAGTGAATTTATTTGTTTGGTAGAAGTGTAAATAAAATATTATAAGAATTAGTATTATAATTTTATTTTTTAATTTTTTAATTTTTTAAATTTTTTTATCAAATAAATTATATATTTTTTGTATTTTTATTCAAAAAACAAAAAAATCCAATTAGTTGCAATGTCTTGGGAAGGGGAAGAGAGAGGAAGAGAGGAGAGAGAGAGAGAGAGAGTGGCGAGTGAGGAAGAGAGAGGAGAGAGAGAGAAAGGGGAGGTAAATGTGCCACTTGTCTTTCTGGGTTTGTTTCTGGGATACAATTCTGGGATTGTAGAATTATTGCACTTTGCAAGTCAAAGAGGGGCAGTTTCAAAGATACCTATCCTGATGATTTACTCGTACCTGTTCTGAAGGTTTGTTGTCTTTGTAATCTTCTAATTTGTTGATTTAATTTCCACTTAAACCCCAAAAATCAGGTTGATGAAATTTGGAATACTATACCCTAATGATGATTCTATGGTCAGGCGTTGATAGAAAAAACCAATCTCAATTCAATTGAAGTTAGAGACATCGTTGTGGGCACGGTATTGGCACCGAGCTCTCAAAGGCGAGTGAATCCAGGATGGCTACATTTTATGCTGGTTTCCTTGGTACGTATCAGTGCCTGCATTTATTATGATTATTGGTTTCATTCCCATCCATTTGACATATCTTTATGTCCATCTCTCAAAAACTGTCACGATTAGGACTGTGAATAGGCAGTGTTCATCTAGTCTTCAGGCAGTTGCTGATGTAGCTGTAGCTATTAAAGCTGGATTTTATGATATTGGTAAGAGTCAGCTATTTAGGCTGATGCCTTATTGTTGGCAATCCTAATTCATCATCTGTTTTTTTTTACTTATCCCTTGAAACTTGATGTCTATCCAAATAGGCATTGGTGCTGGGTTGGAATCCATGACAACGAACCCGATGGCATGGGATGGATCAGTCAATCCAAGAGTATGCATAAACTCTGTGTGTGTGTGTGTGTGTGTGTGTGTGTGTGTTTTCTTAGTTTTCCTTAGTTGACATAATGAAGATTTATCTCTTTCATCTTTTTTGTGCATAAATAAACGATTCACAGTGACCATTTTTTTTAATCCACTAAAAGCACCAAAAAGGGATCTACCTCTGTAAATTAGGACCACTCCAAGTTAAGGAAAAAACCATCAACAAAAGATAGTCTAGCTTGGCCATTATTTATACTTTACGTAATGTGGAGATGCCCCATGCCCCCTTTACCGAAAACTATCACACAAGATTTTTTTATTTTTTGTCTACAGGTTAATTTTGTTCCAATTTTCTACTTGGATTAAAATAATGAATTTACTTTAGGCCATTGAGAAGTTAACTATTATTGGTGATCATGTTGATGCCAATTGAAGATTTTCCTCTTATGTAGCTTATGGAAATGGAAAATATGTGATAGAGTCTTACAGCTGACAAACCTAAAGCTGTAAGACTACTATTGGATGTAGTGACTGCCAGAAAAAGGAGCCAATGGTTAACCTACTATCACAACCATTTGAATCCTTATCATCCTAACCTTCATCGCAATAGGAAAAGGAAAGCTATAAAAAGTGAAAGTGGAGCAAAACACAATCTAACAAAAATAAAACAAAATGAAATGAAAAAAGAAGTTTGTATGTGTTTGTCGATGACGAGATAAAAAAGATGGAGACAGACAAGAGGAGAAAGAGAAGGGGGAGAATAGCTAATCAAGTTGGCGGCAAAGCTTTATTCGGTGGCTAATTATAGAACTTTATGTAGTGGTAGGTTAGTACACATATACCACAATAACCTTGATTCATTGAAGCAAAATACATCTGCATGTTAGCACGTCAAAATAAGCACATCCAAGTTTGTATGTCAGTCCACTTCTATTGTTTTTCTTTGTAACATTCAATACATCAGCTTTTAGGCCTTGCGCGGTGCTAAAATGCACCAGTGAAATACTAATTGATGTGTCACCATAGCAACAACAGAATGTAGATATATTTAAGTCGAATCAGCTGTCACACAAGGCTTTTTTTTCGTTTAGCTTAACTTCCATTAAATCAGCCAACTATACATAGATCATAGTAATCGAAATCGTATGATTCTCGATTGGAATCGCACGATTCGGTTCGATTCACATGCCCAACGATACGAACTGGTGAGATGAATCAGAAATCATTTGAATTGAAGAATCAGTCGATTCTAGAATACGACGGGTCGACCCAATCTGGGTCTAATCTTTTCGATTGTATGTATTTTTTGAGCTTTTATACGTAGTGTTTTCCAAAAAATTTCAATAATTAGGTCTGTTGACCACATAAAGAGTCGTTTTTGAATAGAAAAACCTGAAGTTTTGGTGAAGCAAGAGAGTATCGACCTTCGAAACCTTCGTCGAAGCTGTCTCTGTGTTCATCGGAGTGTTCTGAGATCGTCGGAGTGTGTTGTGTTCATCAGAGCTCTCATCTTCTTTTTCCGCCTTCTTTTCTCGTTGCTGAAGCTAGTGATGAATGGTGAGTATACTTCTCTCATTCCCGAAAGCACTAAGGTAGTTGGCTTATATTTTTATTATAATATTGATTGAACCCTCAGGCCTCAGCCACTTGTTTCGGCAATGAAAAAATAATTAAAAAATAGTATTTTTATTATAATAAAAAGACAAAAAATAATCAAAATAGTTACTAACAAAAAATAAAATTATAATATTTTTATTATAATTTTAACATAAGAAAGTAGCATTGCAATATAAAATCATAGATTACGCTCGGACCCATATCTCTTGTTGTAGAAGCGCTTTACATATTAAATTACATAATCATGACAAGATTTCTATAGGCTTGGGTCTAAAATTTTAATTTAATTAATATATCTTTATAATCTAATTGTAAAAATATATTTTTATTGCATTTTTGAAATCATGACCGAATCGTTACGATTCACGATTCGATTTGATTCACGATTAGACAACTATAACATAGATACACACAAATAATGATAGCAATGATAATATTTATAATAATAACAATCACATAATAATAATAATAATAATAATAATAATAGCTCAATGGTTGATTTTCCTAGAAAAGCCTATATCGAACAGGCAAATAAATAATACCATGTGCTACACCTTTGCTCAAAAGTATTGTAACATATTTGTGTGTGTGTGTCTGTCTATATATATATATGTGTGTGTGCGTGCGTGTGTGTGTGTATATACATACACATATATGTATGTATGTATATATATATTCAATTGGCCAAAAGGCTGAAAAACATTGTAGCATAACGATAAAAGTCTTGTCACGGCATCAAAATCGAGTTGGGTTTAGGGTTCGACTCTGATCTGCGAGGAATATAAATAGATAAATGCATTGAATGAGTATAGATTATTTGATGTAGCCCTCACACAATCATGCTTGAATCCATACAATGGCTCTTTGGGTCTGGCTTCCAAAGATAGCTAATATATATAACAAGCAACCAAAAAAAAAAACAAAAAGATTCTGTGCCTGCACACAACACTCCCGTTTACAGTTAAGTATTGGGAAAAAAAATCCCAAATTATAATCCCAGCTGCTGAAGCGAATTTTTGGGTAGTGGCTTTTTCGCTCTCAAAATAACTTCCTCAATCATAACTCAATCTTGTTATAGACTGTCATCTGATACATCTTTCGAGATCATGGCATCAAGAACAACAACTAGCTTGCATCACAACCAAAAACAGGGAAGTAAGCCAAATTGCCATGCTTTCAATGCAGTACTCTATAGATGAAACTTTCACAAACGGCCCATTCACGGTTTACCTGGTGAATTTCATGATCCTTATCTAATGATGAATCACTCCCTAAAAGGAACCTATTGATTATTGCCCTATTAGTTGAACGGTAAATTTTGCTGGTTTATTTTTGCAGGTCATGCTCTATAACATTGTCAACAACAAGTCAACAAGCTGCCAACAAGATGAATTCAACTTGGGAAAGGAGAAAAATTAGAATTGTGGTAGATGATTAGCAACTCTAAATAACAATTGATTTTGATAACATCAACAACAAAAGGGTCAGGTAGTAAAGACAGTACGAATTGAAGGGAATTGTTAGAAGAGTCACTCAAAACTCAATTGATACACTAATTACGAAAAAAACAACTCCCTTGAAACTATTAAATCCATTCTTAAACAATTTGTTGACTTCATTTGATTGTTAAGCTGATCAAAAGCAACTTGATATTGTAGAGATCAACCAGAAATGCTGTCATCTTAATTCTATGAACTAGAAACACCCTAAAAAACAAATCGATACGTACGAGTCTTCAGTGCATCAATGCACAGGAAATTCAATTACCATTTATTTTTGTACAGGAAATTCAATTGTCATTGAGTCTTTCTTTATCTACCTTTTTTTGGTGGAAATTCTCTTTGAGAAATGGGCAAACACTATTTTTGGTTTCTCATGAAGCCTAATAAAATTTTTGTTACAGTGATCTTATTTCATGATGACTGATCTTGTTCTTGAGGCTTACAATAGTTGGGATTGTACCTAATTGAATTTACTTAAATTGAGTTTGATGAGTTTATGTTATGGGGATTATCGAAATTGACATTACTATTTTGTTTATTTGAAAAAGGACAGTTGTGTTACCGTGCCATATGTTGTTGTTGTTTTTGAGTTTATTTCCTTGTTGCAATTAAGCCTTCCACTCTCTGTACAAGAATGTTCATAATTCAGGTCACAAAAGATGGTTGTGACTATCCATAATAAAATCTTTGGTTTCCTTTTCTATATGTATTTTCATGATTTATATATTTTTTCTTTTTTTTTTTTTGTTGGTATTTTCCTATTAACCAATTTGCACAGAAGTTACATATATTGTTGTATTTGTTACACCAATGAGCACCACATAACGTGCATAGCACGTAGGCACCCTGGAGAGGGTAAAAGTGAACAAATATTGTTACTATGTGAAAATATGAAAAATAAAAATAAAAAACTACCACTATCATGATGAGGCGTAATAGAAAAAAAAATCTTCAATATGCGTAATTGAAAATAATGTTGTATTCTTGGATTATTTGGATAGAACAACATCAATCATGGTTCTTGAGTTCTTCTTGCTTATCAGTTATAGTTATATTCTTGGATTGTTTGGACATGACAACACCATTCAGGTTTCCTGGGTTTTTCTTGTTTATCGGTTTTAAATATGGTTGCATGTATGAATCTTTATTTGTGTTTTCGTTTTCTGTAATTAAAATGTGTATCAGCTTTTTCTGTTATCATTGGTAGCAGTGGTGCTGGCGCAATTGGCAGGTGGCCACTGTGTAACAATGGTGTAAATTGGAGCCATGAATTTTTTACTTTTTCACACAACATCGAGAAAACTAACCAATATGTATATTTTTTATTTTAGAATCACATTTAATAATGGAGTTCAAAATATTTTTTGGTGGGTTTTATGTTTTAAAACATTATCCAATAAATTTACTAATTTTTGCAATATTTATAACTGTAGAGAAATTAGTTGGGGCACTCTGTTGTTATCCAAATGTTTCAGGCCTCTGTACCACATTCATATCAACTGCACAGTAACTAATGTATGTATTATTTATTATGCCCTTTTATACAGGTAAAACTTTTTTGCTTTTATAGATCATATATATGGTCAAGCAAGTGTTCTAGATAGGGGACATTTTGGTCCGAACAATTTGAAAAATAACAAAAATGGGAGATCTTAGATACCATGGGGAAGGGATTACCATAAGTGATTGGGCATAATATCACAATATGTGAACAGCTGTGTACATATAAAAAAAATTTGTGAACAACTATACTTATCAAAAAAACATTAGAATAAAATGTGAACAGCTATGTATAAGCAAATTTGTTATTAAGTGGAGGTATGTTCTATGTGAGAAGACCCAGGAAGTTCTCTTCCATAACACTCAAAACACAATCATAATTCATATCATTTTGTAGAGTGCTTACTTTATTTAATTTACCCTCCATTCCAATTCTTGTTCTAGAATCTTTAGAAATCTCAAGTTAAACATTCAATACAAAATGATTATTCATGCATAGGTGGTGTTGGTGTTTGTGAATATTTTAACTTTTCCTGTCAAATGTCTTATCCTATTAGGATCCACCGGAAGAATGGTCAGTTTGCTTTGTTAAATGGAAAATCCAGTTCTCCTTATTGGGATTCTGCTAAGAGTTGCCTTCAAGGAGATGGCACACTTTGTCCAGAACCTGTGTGAGTTGTAAGACATTTTTTTTCCAGCACGTGTAATGATACGCCACTATCTTCTTAATATATCCCTACAGTGAACATTATAAGCTATTTTCTCTGCTGTTTGATTCTGTAATATTTTAGTGTTCGAAGATGTCAACAATGTGGTGTCGGTGAAAATTCTACTACAGCCATGCGTCGTGGTCCAGGTGGGCCAAGGACCCTTTGTAATGCATGTGGGCTTCTGTGGGCAAATAATGTATGTATAGTCTTGGTCATCAAAATTCTTATTTGTTTGGGCACAGCCAGACAATATAACATTAGTAACTGAGGCTGTAATTGTTGCTTATATTGTTGTCACAATTATGAGAAATATATATCTGCATGCTTCCTGGTATTATATGTTCTGAGTCTTCTAACCAGGCTTGGGATTAACTTCTGCTCTCTTGGTTAGGTCCTTGTTGTTACAAATCATGCCTGCCTTTATCTCTGTTTTCCTTGTGGTAACTTCTTGGTTTATTTCGCCATTTTATTGGCTGTGCAGGGAACCCTGAGAGATCTGAACAAGGGAGGGAGGAATCTTGCTTTGGACCACATAGGACCGGTATGTTTCATGTGCAAATTACTGTAACACTTATGATTAAAGGTGTATTACCTTCCCTTTGGAAGCCAGGTGGTCCAGGTCTAAGATCTCATTGTGGTCTATATCTCAAGCCTTGGTTTTTTTCCTCGAGGGTTGGGGGTTTCGTGGAGAGCCGGATCTATGGCTTGTTGGTGATTAAGATGTTTGATTGACCCAAAGATTTTGTTTGGGATTTGCAGGAAATGCCCATTGACTTTAAGCCTTCGATCATGGAAGGAAAGAATTTCTCTGGAAACCAGGGTGATTGTGTATGATTTCTCTTGGTCCATTGCATGGGTATTGTTGTGATTGGATAAGCTTGGTATTTCTTGACCTGATCCGTGGACAATGGTATGTGCAGGGAAAGCTGATCCATGGACAATGGTTTCTCGTAAAGGATTACCAGCTCTTGGTATGACCTTTTTTGATACAGCAGAAGTTAAAAGCTGATTTGATTTCTGAATAGGCAATGCTTTGCGTCCTAAAGACTTAAAACAATCTATTTTGCTAAGGACTCCATATATGATGATCTAACTAATGCTATAAACTCTTTTTGTATGCATGCATGTGAAGTAAGTACCACTTTTTGTTTGGTTATTAATGGTTTTGTTTGGCTATTAATGGTTGATGAAATTGTAACTATAGTTTTTTTATCAATGACCTGGTTTTGAACAGAAAGTTGCAGTTTTTTTATTGTTGGTTTTACCATTTTTTCAATTATGTAAGCTTTGAGGACTTCAGTTCTGGTTTTTTTTCCCTAAAATTGATGCCTCTGTAGTAGTGACTTATAGGAAAACAATTAGATCTTTTAAAAGTAGTAGGTGTGCAACAGAATAAGTTAGCAATCCTGAGACTTGGAGAGCAATGATCCATCTAGTGAATAGAGGAATAATCATATTTTGAAGATGTAATGTGTGGATTTTTGCTTATGTTTAGATATTTGCTTCTGCTGGATACATCTAGCACTAGCTTATTTAGATGAATTTCTGCTCTTTTACATTGTTAACATTTATTATATATGTATGTATATATTTGATAAATGTGAACACTTTGTTTTATATAAATGCATATGCATAACATTTGATCTATAAAATAAGATGTTTGTAAGTTTAGGTGCGTTATTGCCCCTGTTCCTTTAATTTCTAACACTTAAAATGGGAATTTGGTGTTGCGAAATCCTAAAATCAAATCATTGCCCCTCCCTCTTCCTTCCTTCCTTCCTTTCCTGCAATTACAATATTTTATAGTTCTCTCAGAGGTTGCTGCATCTAACATTGAGGTTGGTCCAAGAATTTTGTTTTGTCAACATTAGATTTCTTGATATTTCTTATTTTGTCAACATTATATTGCATTTGACATTATTGTGTCCTAAATTAAAACATGCAAACAAATGCATATAACAATACAAAGCACATTGATAATTCTGAAATTACAATTGCCCTCTCAATTCACCACAAATCAAAAAAAAATTAACACAAAATTATAGCAAAAGCAATTAGTAGCATTGCATAAGCTACGATTGTGTGTAGCACGACCTGCATTACTAGTGTATATATATATATATATATATATATATACATATAAAGGGGTGTGTTTTAGCAAGACACTAACAATAATGTCTTTTATCAAGAAGCATAGCAGCAAGCAAAGAAACAGAAAATAAATCTCCACAGAAGAAACTACAAAACGCCTAGAGGGAGGGGAAAGTGAGAGAGAGAGAGAGAGAGAGTGAAGGGAAGAAAAAAGGCGGGTGAAGCTGTACTAATACTAAGTGCCTGTTTGGGATATTTAAAAAGTTCGGCTTTTAAGAGGTTTAGTTTGTTTTTTTTTTTTAAAAAGAGGAATAAAAAGTAGTTAGATTGTTTGGGACAATATTTTGTAGTAATTTTTTTGCTTTTTTACTTTTTATTAAAATGTCTAAAATGTTTTTATTTTTAACTTTTAAGTTGTAGTGCTTGGGATATTGGTACGGTTTTTTTTTTTGAGTAAAGTTGATTTTTTTATGTAACGGTATTATAGTAATTTTATTTGAAAAAAAATTAGAGTGTTTGAGATATATATTAGCTTAATCCTTAGTTTTTTTTAAAAAAACCAAATAATGCAGTTTAAAAGTCAGCTTTTTTACAAAAAAGCCTGCTTAAAAGCTAGCCCAAACAGGCCCTAATGCCTTGTAGCAGTTGCCATTATTGCCTCATACTAGTGATGTGGAGACTGCGGTGCCAGGGTCGATGGGTGGGTCAGGATGATCAGAAGCAAGGCGAGCAACGACAAGGGGAAGGAGAGGAAGGCAGCAAAGAGGGAGAGGATGAGGAGGAAGAGGATAGGATGGAAGGAGAAAAGGGTTACAATAAATTGGATGTCCTCCAAATTGAAGAAGGGGAGGCAGAGTGTCCATATTTTTAAATAACAGTAGCGGTTGCCATAATAGTAACGTTGGTGGTGACACGGTTTCGGGACGTAACGGTAGCGGTTACAGAAGAGATTCAAAAAGTGTTCATTAAAAAAAAACTCTATCCCTCTTTTTTTTTTATAGCTTCATTTTTCTCTATTTCTCTCCTGCTTAATAACCTAAACGAGTGATTAGAGATGAGATATTTGAATTTCTTTTTTTGTTCTCTCCAAATCACCCAATCGAAACGAGTTGTTTGAAATTTTTCTCTCTTAATATGTTGTTATCAATGCATTTGAAGAGAGGTTCCCTCTATTTTCTCTAACCTCCCCACTTTTTACTCTTATTTTATCATTTGAGTTAGTAATTATTGCATGGAATCAATCAAATTATTATTTCTCTCTTTGTTGAAGCTTGGAGTTGGAAAAATATTGATCTTCGCATTGACGCAAGGGCATAAGTGGGGACACTCACTCTATCCAAGAAGAAGCAACTGACATCCCTTGCTGCAGTTACATATAATGCACCTGCTGTCAAAGCCAGCATTATTGAAGAATCGTTGCAGATAGCTCATCATGACAACATGAGCCTTGCCAATGAGGGAGGGGATGAGATATGTGGGTGGTGTCAATAATGGTGAAATGGAAAAGTGAACTAAAGAGAATGGAATTGAAACAGTTTCCACACAAACTGAAGAAATGAAAGAGGAAAGTGAATTGAACTTAAAGCTTAGTGAACTTAGAGGAACTATGGCCAACAATGACCAAAATATAGGGACGTTTGCATTACATTTCAAAGAAGCCCAGGCTTTAGTAGTAGATGGTCCTGCAAATGAGTTGATTGATGGTGGGAAACAAGGTCACCCAGGTCGTTGCACCGGAGCTAAAAGAAGGAAGCCTGGTTCAGTCAGGAAGTTTAATCAAGATTCAGCCCCGTGTGTTCCCAATGTTGCACAAAATGCAACTGCAAGAACCATTAATGGCACTAGAGGTAGAGTTGGATAGCAAGGGAGTCAACCTCTGATTACATAGGGAATGAATTGGATCCCAGGAATAAGGTCACTATTTTTAAAAAGATGTTTACCATCACTGATTCATCAAGCTTATAAGCTATTCGTCTGCAGTGATAAACGATGTTCACGATGTCTATAACCTTCGTGGCCTTGAGGTTTGTGATCCAACGCCAACTCCCACTCAATTTTTACAATTAACTCTATCCTTCTACTTCATCTATATTAATTTGAGATTTATTGTTTGACATTGTTGGGAATAATGATGTTGACATACACTTAATGGTTCTCAAGTATATTATAAATCCGGTTGGTTCAGTGAGAAAGGTTCAATTAATACTAACATCGGAATCGAATTGAAGTTAATTTTTTAAACAAAACTAAATTGGGCTGAACGAACATAAAAAATAGTCAAACTAAACCAGTGTTCGTATTGATGGCTGGTTCGGTTATGTCTGTATAATTTTCACCCCTAGCAAGCGAATTGGAAAAAAGAATAAACAGATAGGTCACTAATTCAATCGCAGGTCAACCGAATTAAACCATAACATCATAATTACCTCATAAATGTATTAAAGACTATATAAATAAAAAATTATAGGTATTAAAAGAAGAAAAAATACTTCTACCACTGGAGCATTTGATTCATATTTCAACATATTTAAAGTGCACCATCCAGAGGTAGCCTATATGTAAGGCGAACTAGGGGATTGCCTAAAGCTCTACACTTGACAAAGATCCCAAATTTTTAAGGGTAAGCAATATGCTTAGGTGCTCGCATTTTGAAAATAAACTCAAATTTAACAAAAAGTCTGAAAATATAGAATATCTTGTGGGGGTAGGGAGGATAAATTGCTAGGGATGAAATATATGAGTTTGCTAGGCCATCCTATTCTTGTCATTACAAGTCTGGTAGTATAAAGACTAATAAGCACACAAGGAACCGTTGGACAACTACAACTGCTTTATGAAACGAAGGTTCTGTCCAAGCATCTCAACCATACATGTTTCGACGATGACATCCGACATGAGATTTCAATAAGAATGTTCATTATAGGCCAAATCAGGCATTAATGTTTAAACAAGAACCTCTGAATTCCCAGGTAGGATTTGGCTATAGAGGACAACATTAAGCCAAATATGTCATGAATCTCCAAGTCGACCGGGCATTTCATCAATCACTTCACGGGCATGTGCAGCGAGATGTTGAAATAAATAAAACATAAACTAAACATGACAATATAGGTACTTTTCCTCGACGCAGATTTCACAAATAAGCCAGGAGTAATTTTTGACTTCACCAAGTTTTACACTTACGCCCACTAATGTTAACTATTAATCATGAATAAAATTCATTACATGGCGTGTGTGTTACAAACTGAAAATTTGTAAGGCACAATCAGAACCAAATAAATTGGCCCAAGCCTGATAACCCCGAATAGAATATTCGTCGAACTCTTGGTTGCCGAACTCACTGTAGGCTCCTTGTTCTGTCGCCAAACTTCTGCAACACCAAGAACACCGTTAGTACTCTCCAGCCTAGTTTGACTGGGAGGTACTCCGACACTCAAGTTAGATTTCTTTCTGACAGGCTTCTAATCGAGAACTAGACTTAGAATTGCGTACCTGGGGGTATGGGGTGCCTCCTTTTATATAGGGGTC
>JAULJZ010100381.1:0-11920 GCA_032270985.1 Heliamphora pulchella | reverse complement strand
CTCTATCCCTCATCTTTTAATATTTGCCTTGATTATATTCTTGCATACCTTGCTTTATTGCAATATTAAAAGATTTCTAAAAAAAAAGTTTTAAATTCCTTTATTTTGAAAAGATCCAATTCACCCCCCCTCTTGGGTTACCTAGATCTAACACAGGATCTTTGGAATCGTGTACACGGAAAGATGTTCAATTCTTTCAGATCGTGTGACTTTCGAAATTAATAAATTTATTTTAATTAAAGGAATTTTTATAACCCAAAAAAATATTTTAAAAATCTAAGTGGGAGAGGAAATTTCTTCACAGATAAATTCCGCGGTCTCCATCGCCAGTTTGTAGGCAATGCAATTATATCCTGCGTGTAGACTGTAAGGCCTTCCTCCCCAACGGACAGATTAATTGTGGTATCGCTACAACGAACCTCCTTTAGGGATAATTCTGGATAATTATTAGTGTGGATCACTTTTCCTACTGAAGGGTTCATTGCGAAGCGATTAATTTGGGATTAAGTGATGGTTAACACTTAACTGTATATAATAGTATCCTCTCCAACTGAGTCACTGCTATTATATATTAGACCGAAATTATGTCAGTTATTTAATTTTACTTGGTATGGCCAGTTGCCTAGATAGTAAAATTAAAAGGAAATGGCCTGTCTGGTCTGATGAAGAATAGTAGACGTTCACCCACTGTGGCATGCTATTCTCAGATAACCAGACTGCTGGCGAATTAATTTTAAAATGGTAGAGGGAGCCAAATTAAAATGAATTCAAAGTTTTGCTCATCATAATTAATGATTTTATTTAATTATGTGATTCTCAAGATTAAAATGAATTTCAACCCACTCGCTTCAATACTCAAAGAAAACAAACTTACAGAACAAAATTTTGTTGACTGAAAATATAACTTGGATATAACTTTAACTACAGATGGTATTCCTTCAATACCAGAAAATGTGCCCTCGACTTAGGTACACTCTCCCTTCCCTTAGCAGCCTCTGTCAGTTGCCGGATGGAGCTTACCATCTCACACAACAGATCTATCCCGTCAACTGGTCGTTAGGGTGCGGTAGTATCCCTAATATCTAGGACTAGAACATCCCTACGGCCAGAACCACGACCACGGCCTCGTCCTCCCCGCGTGGACATAACTCTATACGAAAGCAACATAACAGGATAAGCTTTTCATACAGCATGTCATTGCTAACATAAAAGACATAACATACATAAGCATGCTAACACATAGTCACTTAAGATTATGTCAACACATCTCACATACTGAGGAGAACCGACAAGAAAACACGTCCATTTGGATAACCTACTTAGATTCCTTGCTAGAAAACACGTCGGCCAAACGCCTTTCTAACTTGGCTTCTAAGTTTGTTAATCCAAACGTCCGAAGGCAAAACTAATAAATCCTAAGGTCCAACCTCCATACCCACATATACACAAACTTTCATGTTCAACAGGCTTCATGCTCATGTTATAAAAATACTTAAACACATGCAATCAAGCACATGCACATCATCACAAGGTGATGCACTCTCTTTTCATGGCTCTTAGGTATTCGAACTCAGAGCTCTAATACCAAGTTGTCACGCCCCAAACTCTAGGGTCATGTGAAAGCGCCCATCAACAAACCAATTGAAAATAGGATTTTTATTTGGAAAAAAACCATCATCCCAAAATGTATAACATTTGGATAAAAGAGTCCCCAAAATTCATCTCTCACAAATAGTAAGCATACAGTTCCATACATACATAAAATATATCGCCTCAAGACGTACAAACTCGCATTCAAAAACGGACATCGCATGTGAAAATACATGTCTCAAACAAAAGGGAAAACCAAAACAAGTTAACCCAGCTCAAACCCTAGTATTAGCGACAGATAGATAATAAGAACCTATGTCGCTGCATGAACAAAGAAAAAGCCTAAGTAACCCAAAACCCTAATTTTGATCCAGAAACCTTAAACGAGACCAAATACTCAAAGGCAAAATCTTAACATTTAGCAAAGTCTCGATAAAACCTAAATTAAGTAAATAACATAAAATATTAAATTAAAAATAAAAAATTTTCATAACTAAGGAAAAATGACCATTTTGCACCTAGTACAGCAAAATATCCCAAAAAAATTCAAACTTTAACACATGGACACCTAAAATTAAATATTTATATACAATTAATTAATAAAATATAAAATAACAACAAAAATAACCAAATTGTCCTTGCATGGCCAGCCAACCTAGGAGAATGTGCCCAAAAAGCTACTTTTTACCTTTTTAAGCTTAAAAATGAGAAAAAAATATAAATTAAGCATTATTTTGACCAAATACTTTTTATACAAGTAATAAATATAGTAATATAATAATGTAGGTCAAAAAAATTAAAAAAATAATTATTTAAAGTCTCTACACAATAAATAAGTTAAAAAGCCAAATCTAATTAAACTAGCTTAATTTAGTTTAAAAGCCTACACTTATTTAATTAATTGCTATAAAAATTACGATAAATTATGAAAAGACTAAATTAATTATAAATACATTAATATAATAGGTTTTAGTAGGTTTAAATACCAAAATGGTACATAAAATTAATATTTTATGCATTTATATTCACAAAAATATACCAAAATACAAATTAAACCCCAAATTAATTACCAATAAGCTTTTTAGTCTCCCAAACACTGCAAAGCTGAAATTATATCTGCACCAAAACATATTTTGTAACCCTCAAGCCCCTCCCACCTCCCATGCAACCAATGAGGGTCCAAGAAAACTCAAATTTTAAATTTAAGAATAATTACACTCTATTACATTTTTATCTATAAAAACAAGACCCTAACCTTCACTCTCCTTCATGCATTTCGGCTGAGAGATGAGAGAGCGAGGGCTACCCAAAAATCTCTAAGTGTTTACAAAGAAAGATGGAGAGAAGAAGGAATACGGAAGGAAGGAGGAGTTAGGAGGAATCAAGAAGAAATCATTAAAACCAAGTCCACTTCTTCTTCAAATTTTTTGACCATCAAAAGAGGTAAGCAACTCCCTTAAATCTTCTGATATTTTCCCTCAAGATACTCATCAATCCATCTCTATAACAAACTCTAAGAAAAAGAAATGAAGAATAACTCGAAAAAGGTGTTGTAGATGCAAATAGTGAATTGCTAGGATAAGATTATGCTTTGTATATGCTTGCATGTGTATGTTTTTTAGTTTTATGACTTATGTGTATTCTG
This sequence comes from Heliamphora pulchella, assembly GCA_032270985.1. Lineage (NCBI taxonomy): Eukaryota > Viridiplantae > Streptophyta > Magnoliopsida > Ericales > Sarraceniaceae > Heliamphora > Heliamphora pulchella. The sequence goes on along the minus strand of JAULJZ010100381.1, from coordinate 8,685 downwards.
GAGTTTTGGTTTATATAATTTTGAGATATGCATGCAAAGAAAACACGTAAAAAATACACACAACACAAGCTAAGCAACTAAAACCCTAAGTTATTTGATTTTCTAGACTTACTTACTTTCTGCCACCAACTTTAAAACCTCATAAATAAATGTAGAAAATTGATCTTAAATTAATTTTTGTGTCCAGACCTATATTGTTGAGTAATATTTCATACAAAATTGATTTGAAGTGATTTCGTTGGGTAGAACTCCAGATATCTCATTTTTTCCAAAGAGTGTCAGACCTTGACCACTCTGAATTGTAGACCTAAAACCCCTAAGTTAGAGTGAGAACCGAACTTAGGTCAAAACATCAAACTTGTATAGGACACATTTATCGTTCTGTCCACCAAAATTGGGCCAACAATATGAAGTATTGATGGATTAAAACACCTTCTGAAGTCACTATTGAGGTTCAGTGACTGACAGACCTCTCTGTCACACAGTTTTGTGAGACCCCAAACCTAACTTTTTAGAAGCCAAATCCAAAAGTGGTAAACATAAAATTTGTATCTACCATATTAAACTAAATAATGAGAAAAAACCAGCCCAAAATACCCTAAGATGATATCCCAAAGGTTTTGAGCATTCTCTGTTAAAAACACACTCTGCAGACCCTTTTTAGGCTGACAGAACCTTTTTTATGAAGTGGCCAAAATCTCAAACTTTTTCCAAACAACTTGCCCTTACACAAAACATGAAAGTTGTAGGGGACATCTTAAACTAAACCCTTACCAAAAATCAGACCTAAATTCCCTGAATTGATGCCCCAGAACCGTGGCCGACAGAGGCCTAATTTCTACGTTTTTCTTTGTATAATGCTGAATGGTTTTTACTAAAATAAAATAAATGATCTTTTTACCTTAGGAACTGACCTTGGTGATAAATATGAAAGTTATAGCAAATATTTTTATCTAATTGGTGTTAAAATTTTAGAAATTAAATCAATACTTAAGTACTTCAAAACATTATTGAAACTTTAAAACTAGCAATTGAACTTTTACCTAAAATAGGTTAAGTGATCAATGTACCATCAAGTCTACTCTGTAATTCCCGGTATGGAATTCATGATACTATTCTGGAAGTACTTAGGATTGGGCATTTGCATTGCATTCATCTGCATCACGCACTCACACTTCTGTTCTTATATGTGTTCATCCTGTTGAAAATGATAATTTGCCTATATCTCTGTTCTCTTAACTTTGCGTTGGATGTTATACAATATGTATTGTAGAATAGCTTGTCATGAGTTTGTTAAACAATTTAGAAAATTTTCTTCTGGGTTTCAGCTCATGGTATTCGTGCCACAGGTGAAGAAGAAGAACAATTCGAGGAAGGCGCGTTCGTTGAGGATGGAGACTTTGAAGAAGAGGGAGAGTGGCAGGAGCAGATTAATCCCAACAACGTAGTTTGAAGACGTATGATATTTACTTTTGATCTTTTGTTTAGTTTTTCACGGACATAATGTAATTTTTGTTAAGTTTTTTGGATGACTGTATTTATTAAGTATTTTGAACAATCTCTTAACCGTTAATGATGTAGTAGTTATCTTACGTATCTATGAATGTTTGACTAGAATATGTCCCATATTTATAGTTACATATGTCCCGACATGCCCGGGGAACGAGGTGTCACACAAGTCTTCCGTCACCACGGGCATCTCTAGGTCAACTCCTCATGTTCGCCTATACTTGGAAAAAAGTTGGCACAAAATTTCACACCGTGAGTTGAAACCCAATAGAAACAGACAATAAAACCGTAAAGCAGGATATGCAATCATATATAAGAGACTAACTCAACCACATGAGCTAAAAAGGTTTTCTATCTTGAAAATCACAAGTTTTTCCATCCTTAAAACCATGAATATCAACAATGCAGATATTGTTTCACGGTTAAGGAAAAACAGTAACAAAATAGTATTTTTCACTCAGGTCACACAGCCGAAGAAAATAAGTTAAAATGAATCCTATGTACTGACTTTGCCACACACACGGGCTATAGACTTCTGCCCATTACCTATCTCTGAATCATTTAAGACCTGTTAGGTAATAACAAATTCTATACAAACTTATAATAACGACCACTTAGTTTACAGGCCCGAAACCCGAGAGTACTAAGCACCCACCACCTCGTTTACGCGGATTAATCTGAAGGCACGTATGGACCTTCTCTACGCACGTTTTTGAACTTCCATCGAGGAGCAATAGCAGCCCAAATCTACACACTCACTGTCACGGTACATCTAAGGAATCATTAAATATCAGTACGTAGCTCAACTATGAAAACTACCAAACAGTTATACATCAACGTATATAAAAATAGATTCAATCCATCAACTATGGAGATCGGCTAGCAAGCAAAAACATGTTTTCATAAAAAATATTTAAAAAGCTGAAACTCAACCCCGACGATTAGTTCCAAACCTCCAAAATACATTTTTCAAGAGTTTCACAAAACCTCCATTTTCAAAACCACCCTTTTTAAAAAATACAGACATCCACACATCTGAATCATGTAATAAACAAAGAAAAAAGCGTAAAAACATGCTTTTTATCCAACAACAAGGTTTAAACATGAAAAAAATAACATTTAAAGCGTTTTTAGCCAGTGAAAAAGCTTATAACTACATGTAACACTCTTTAACAACAACATAGTCTAGGATCCTACCTCGGTGAGTCAAAACTAAAAGTCTCAAAATTCGAACCTCGTCGGAACGAGAATCTGTCCGAATGAAAGTGATGCCAACAGCGTGAATAGCAAGGATCTACAAGCTGGTCATCAAAAACTAGGCCTGGACACAACAAAAATCTAGAGAGAAGGTGGAAAGTTTGAGAGAAAAAGGTTTTTCAAAAAAAAAACAGACGCTGGAATATATATAGGTATCGGCAAACAGTGCATCCAGTCGACTAAATGGCCTAATTCAATCGACTGAAGGAGTTCTGGATGTCAAAAAAACCTCCACCGCCACACCTCAGTCGACTAGAGTGCCCCATCCGATCGACTGAACGACCTTACTGTCGACTCAGTCGATTGGGTCACCCAGTTCAGTTGATTAAACTGCTGGAAAAAATGTCCCTCAACTCCAGAACAGTTTTTTCAACCCCGGGACCAACCAAGCAGGCCATAGCGAAATCCGAAAAAGCATAAAACACATCTACACATACTGTTCTACAACAATGAAGCATAAACCATACATCATGGATATACATGTAACGAAAAAAAAACACGACAAACATGTATATAACCCAAAAATGATACGGAATCAGGTCTCATAGTAATAATGTTGTATGTGAATTGTTTGGTTAGTTTGGGCACCACTACACGACATGTTTTGTGTATTTGCATGAGTTTGCAAATGAATTGACTTGCGTGTGCTATATGTTTATATGGGTATGGAGGTTGAATCTTGGGGATGATGTGATATGCCTTCAAGAGTCCGGTCAACTATTCTGGGGTTCGAAATAGAAAGTATTTGGCCGACATTCTTTTTATGAGAAATTTGAATTAGTTACCCGAATTGGTGTATCATTCCTAAAGGTTCTTCTCAGTATGTGAATGTTTGTTGATGTGATGATTGTTGATTGTGATCAATGTGATTGGATGATCTTTGAATATTAAGGGGTATAAGTATGAAGTATGAATATCCTTTGGAAGAACGCGTTAGATTGGACCTTATACAGGTAAGTTTGATAATCCCTTCCATATAGACGCTATGCCTTCTAGGCTAGAACGAGGCCTTGGCGTGGGCTGTGGGAATGCGACTTGGGGGTTTGATGGTATAAGTTAAACTATGGTTCAATAACCTTAAGGGTTAGTAAGACTTTTTTTACGGATAGAGAGTCGGTATACATGTTCAATTCTCAAAAACAAATATGTGATAGTATCTCCTTTTGGGGTGTAAAGATGTGTTAGCGTCTTTGACATTGGATAACATCGTGATGCTTCGTTTTGGAGGATATCAGTAACTAATGGAGTGACGGTTAACTCAAGGTCTTGCGTTGAATTTTGGGAACAAAATTCCCTAAGGGAAAGAATATAGTGACCTGGTACGTTTTTAATTAATTAATTATTTTAATGTAATTAAATTAATAGAATTGATTTATGATGATTAATAAGGCATGTTCTAGGTGGTTGATTTGTACGAGGACCTCAGGATAGTTATTTATGATTAATTTCTTGATGTCAGAAAATCTTATCAATAAAATTTGAGTTTAATTAATGTAATTGGAAGAGTAAAGTGTGGGAGATTAGAATTTTATACATATTAGTTTCTTGGTGGAAGCATCTAAGAGAAATGAAGATGAGAAGAAAAAGAAAAGTAAAATAATAAATAAGAGAAGCCCAAACCCCCCTGGACCCACGTCCCTTTCTCACCCTCTACTTCCCGTTTCTCATTTTCGTCCATGGCCGTTCAAATGCTTTTGGCTAAGCTTTGCTCCCAAAAATTATGACCTTCCATGCCGAATCGAGTGACGCTCTTCGGGATTTCATACCTCCGCAACGAAAGCTTCGCGTTGGACCAATCAAATCCCGTTTTTGAAGATGGCCGAATCTGCCAGGGTTTCAAAAATTGGGGTTTTTTGACGCTCTTGAGGTAAGATCTTGACTAATTCATGATATTGTGCTTAGATATGTGTTGTATTTTAAGTTAAACCCATGAAACGTTAAAATTTTTTTGGAATTTGATTGAAACCCTAACTTAATTTCGGATTCTTGGTTTGATTACTTGAAAATTTGATGGAATGCTGAAATTGGAACTCATACTTGGTAGCTAAAGATATGAAATTTGATGATTGATGGATTTAAGACTTAAACCTATAACCTAACTCAATATTTGAGAACTTTAATTAAACTCTAGCTAGTTATTGGAGTAATTAACGAGTTGGATGAACTAGGTACCTTGGTAATTTGTGGCTCTTGGGTTGAATTAATGAGTTAACTTGAAGACTTGAAATTTTTGACATAAAAATCTTATTTTAGGTTGTAGAGATGCTTTAACTTCATGAACCATGAGTTAGGAGATAGGTTTGACCATGTTAGTGTAGTGTTTAACACAGGGATTATTGAAATTATGGAAGTGGGATTAATTCAATGGTAAATCATGAGATTTAGGTTTATTTATTTATTTATACTTAAAGTTTTGGGTTGTAGAAAAGTATGATTACAAAAAAAAAAAATTTAGTAGATTGGATTCCATACTAACGGAAGGTGAAAAGATGAAATTTGGACACTCAGTGGGTTCGTTTGAATCTTATAACTTATTAATTTGGGAATTATGGATTAGATTGATGGTTTAGGGTGAAGATTCGGAATTTTGTGAAATTTTAACTTAATTCTTGGTTTTATTGAATTTGTTCTATAAGTAAAGGATTATAGAGATGAAATAGAATCTTCTAATAGGTTGTTTGAAGCTTGTAACTTGTTAATTTAGGGTTTGATGAGGAATTATGATTTAGTTTAAAACTTTGGGGAAATTGTGTATAAATCCTAAGTTATGTAGATAAATTCATTGATTAATGAGAATTGGATTTACACTTTAATATTGAGATTTGAGACACTTTGATATAAGAACTTTAAGATGGTGTAGTTGTCTTATGGTGACTGTAAGATATATATCGAGTTTGGATTGTTGATGAACATATCTATGTGATAATGAAATGTTAATAATGGATGAGAATCTACTTATGTCATACTTAACAACCAAAAGTAGTAAATCACGAAACTTGAGTTGATTTTTATGTGGATTGGAGTTGGACGTTAAGAGTGAGGATGATGTATAAGTTGAGACAATGTTGACTTATAGAGTTGAATTGTGGTCTAATTCATCAAATTCTAAAATTTGAAGAACTTAATTTGCAAACTTAGTTGAAGTTCATGAATAAATGGAGTGATTGCTTAATGGATGAGATAATATGATAAATTGGAACCTAGTAACTTGTTGGTTTAATTATTGAAATTTAAACTTGTAATTTAGATGAGGGACTTCGGAATTTATGAAATTTTAATTACATTCATTGTTTACTTAAATTGGCTCCATGATAATTGGATGTAGTGTTGAAACATGAAATAAAATATGAGTTGTTTGAAATATATAATTGATTAGTTATAGGGAAATTATGAAGATTGCAACGACATTTATGGTTTATTTGGTTTAATTACATATTAAAATAGTTTGGTTCATTAAAATTGAATTGAATGAGTTATTTAAGTCATTAAAACTTAATTCTTATGAAAGCTTGAGTTACAAATCTAGTTGAAATCCATGAATGGGTGTGTGATCTCATAAGAATTGGATAAAAATGATTAAAATGGACTATAAGAGAGTTATTTGAGCTATGTAATTTGTTAAGTGTGGCATGTGAGTTAAATTTATAATTTAAGTGAAAAGAACTTGGGAGGATCGTGACAATCTTAGTAAACTTATGGGTTTCTTAATGTGTTTCCTTGTCGAATTTGGTTTGTTTTCTTATGGAAGAATAAATGTTGAACATGAAAATTTGAAATACTAATGTGGGCCTTGTGATTTGGTAAAATACAAGTTTGTAATGGAATTTGTAACAATAGAAGATAATTTGAAGATTGATGAAGAATAAATCCTTGTTGGGTGAATGTGAATCTTGTTTTGATAACATGTAATTAATTGTTTGGAAGACATCATATTGGGTTATGTTGAACTTGTGCAATTGAAATTCTAAACAATTAAGGATGAAACCAAAGACTAAATTGTGAAAATTGTAAATTGGTTGTTGTGAAATCATGAGAATTGGGTAAGTGTTGAATGAAACACTTATGAAAATGTGTTTGGGACTTGTGATTTAATGAATCTTGAGTTTTATTGAATTGACATTCAAATGGTATTGATATGAAGTTTGATTTGGGATTTGTGATATGAGACTATATGATTATAAAATTGGATTGGGGAGATGGACTTTCGATTGTTAATGAATATTGATATGGCTAATCAAATATTGAACCGAAGATGGTTGATGTGAATGTGATAAGTTGGGCTTGATTAGTACCGCGGTAAAAGATCGAAAACTTGCACAAAAAGAGTGCAATTCCCATCGGGTTAGTCCCTGGAAATTGAGCATGTGGTTGTCGTGGTGAGTTATAGAGTTATCTATTACCCAACGATTTCGCGTTGTCTATTGGGGGAATAGGGAGGGGTTTTTATAAGCTGTATTTGACGTTAGTTCAGTATTTTGATTAATGAAATGGAATGAAAATGTGGATAATGAACTGATGATTGGAAAGAAAAAATAATGGTATTATGATGGATGAGAATAAAATAGTATTCGAAAACTGGTTAAAGAGAAATGAAAATGAAAGCGAAAATGAAAAAAAAAGGAGAATATATAACAAAAGAAAAGAAAAAAAAAGGGAGGAAGGAATAGTTTAAACTTTGAACAAGAAAGAGTCATGGGCCTAATAAGAATGAGAGGTGAAAATAAAATAAAGAAGAGTTCAGATGAAATGGAACTAATGATATTCAAATGAAGAAACCAAATGGATGAATGTTTAAAGTGTGTAAATGGGTATTACTGGATTATGGAAATGATGATAATTCTGTTACGTGATTGCATTCCACCTCACCTCTCACATATATTGCATTATATCTTTATTAGTCTTTATCCTACGAGTTTCGACCCATGTTTGTTGGTTACATATTTTTTTTATAGGTTCAAGTGAAATTGAAATGCTCATAGAGATGCTTGATCTTGGATAAAATTTTGAAGAGGAAAGTATGGAGGCTTATGCTTTTGAGAATTAAATGATGGAATATTTTTATACTGTAAAATGTAAAGCAATAGTAGAAGAAATTATATGTAATGAAATCAAGTGCTTAGATTCAAGGTTTTTATCTCAAAATTGTGTTATAGATTTGTAAGAAAGTTATGCACTTCCTTGTGTTTAGGAATAAATGTAACTCTAATGATATGGAGAATGCTTGTTATTATGTAGGATTTAAACTTGGATTGGGAGCTGAGATCCAGGTTGTGTGCTTGAGTATATTGTATTGTTTATGTCTAACAGGTGACAATACAAATTGGGATTATTCAAAAAATAGAGGAGGTTTTGCTGAAAATTTTAAGTTTTATACTTAAATTATTATTATTTTTTTGAAAAATGTAAAAATTAATTTATTTTAAAACAAGTTAAAATCCAAGAGTCTTTCATTAAAGAAGATATAATCATAAGAGGAGTGAGCTATCACGTGGGGATCACGTGCCTCGGGATCGGGAGCATGACAATATATACTAAGATAACTTAGATTTTATAATGTTTTCTTAAAAACTTATTATTATTTTCTATAATTTATTAAATAAAATAATTTATTTAATAATGTAAAGCAATAGGTAATTATTCTTCGAACTAGTAAGATGATTTTATATTAGTAATAATAAGGGTGTGAACTAATGCGAGCATAAAATAATAAGATTTAGATTATTTTAATTCTAAGTAACTCTTAACATTACACTATTGAAAATTTAAAAGTAATATAATGTGATGAGTTAATATTTAATAATTAGAAGATGATGCTATATTATAGGAAAATTTACCAGGGATATTAAAATTTATATTAAACTAACAGGAGGAAAATTAAACTTGGGTGTACAAGAAAATTTTTACAATGCAATATATATA
>JAULJZ010100360.1:0-11921 GCA_032270985.1 Heliamphora pulchella | reverse complement strand
ATGTCCGGGTCCATTGCGATTGTGAGCCTACCTGTATAATCTGTCAGAACCTATGACCCGATCTTCCGTGCAGCATGTACCGAGTCAAATACTGAACAGAATATACGGACTATGCGTTCATTCATCACAAATATAAATATGAAACCACAAATGCAAAAACATCTTAAATGTTTCTCATTAATATGGCAGGAATCAAGAATAAAAAACCTAAAAAGCATGGCTTTTCAGTATACATTCTTAATAGTTCCCTACCTTCACCTGCTCCTCTAAGAACCTCTTGAATGTCTGACAACGGTCTGTGAAGTGCCCGTGCTCTCTATGGTAGGTACAGTGTTTCTTCTCATCCCTCTTGTTGGCATCTGTGAACATCTTCGGTGGCCAGACAAACCACGGTTTATCTTTAATCTGATTGAGGAGCTTGTGAATGGGCTCCTTGAACACGATGTCGACCACTTCATATACCTCGTCGGGCCTCTGGCCCTCATTTTCCCGATCAGGCTTCTTCTTGGCCTTCTTGTTCTCCTTCTTCTCTGTTTCGGCCACTTTCTGTGCTTCCTGGGCAGGGGCTTCATTACTCGCGCCGCCCATATCCTCCTAGACTTTGGAGTACTGCTCGATTCTTAACATCAGCTTGGCCATGCCTTGAGTAGGCTTCATGGTCAGTGAGTGCCTCAACTTATGGATTTTCTCCAACCCAAGCTTGAAAGAGGCTACGACAAGCTGCTCATTACAGTCATCGATGTCATTAAAGGTTTTCCAGTAACGCAGAGTACAGGACCTCAAGCTCTCATTCTCGACCTTCCTCAAGCCGAGCAGAGAATCAATCTCCCTAGGCTGACGACTGTTCGTAATAAACCTTATTGCGAACTACTCGACGAGCTGCCTCCAGCTTTCTACTAACCCAGCTGGGAGTTTGTCAAATTAGGGTAGGGCCACCTACCCCAAACTAGAGGGAAAAATCCTGCACATCAGAGCATCATTTCCGCTCCAAAGTGCCACCATCTGTCTGAAGTGTCGAATATGACCCATAGGGTCAGTTTTCCCATCGTAGAGGTTGAATTTGGGGGTTTGAAACTTCCTGGGCGGGTTTGCTGCATCCACTTCCCTTGTAAATGGAGAGGCGGATATCTGTTCCAACGCCTTCCGAGCCACGTCCTAAGCCGACCTCCCTGTTCCTGGCTGCAATCTCCCCTTGAGCTGGAGGTTCAGCCATTGCTTGAGTTCTTCCTTTTCTTCTGCACGGTCGAGATCCTGGCCAGCAAGCCTTTGTTGCTCATCATGGCACACGGCTGGTGCATGGGTGTTGCTGGAAGTCTGCGTCTGCTCCTGTCTCCTCTTCTTGGAGCCTGAGGCATGGCTCCTCTCAAGGTCCTCTTCTCGTCGATCAAGTCGAAGGCCCCTCCTCAAGCTATGGCTTGCCTGAGGCCGAGCAATGTCTCTCCTTCGATCACGGTCGAACCTTTCATGGTTGGCCTCCTCACGTTCAAACCGAGCTCTTGGGGAGCGCCGGTTCATTTGAGCCCTCATCTCGTGGAGCTCTTGTTAGAGCCTGAGCAGCTGCTGGTCTCTCTTATTTAGCTCGTCCTGGTACTCCTCTAGCATTTGCTACATCGTGGAACGTGAGGGGTAGCCTCCTGCGGAAGGTGTTGTTTCATGAGAACCCACTACTTGGGTCCGTTCTCTCATTTGTTCGACCCTAGCTCCACCAACGTGAACCTCGGAGGGCACAGGGTGTCCTCTTCTACGATGAGTCGTATGTGTTGCTTTTGTGCGTGGTGCGCGTGGCTCTCTCAGCTCTTCATGATCGTGATTTCCCTGACTAGCCATGGAGGTGTTCTTGAAATTCCCACAGACGGCGCCAAATTGTAGAGGATAAAGAATGGAATCTACTGGTCCCGTCCAAGCTAACTGAGATGTCAGGGATGAATGCCACGTATTTGCCTGCACAAGCAAGAGGTGAGATGCCTGGCGGTGACTTTATACTGATGGACCCTCCGATCATCAAGTCAGGCAAGGGGTTTGAGAGAAAGAAGAACTTGAGAGAGAAATTTGACAGAGTTTTTGCTTCGTAATCGAGAGCATACCTTTCATGCTGAGATTGTTGGTTATTTATAGGTAAAAATATACTTGACCCGCTTATGGAGTTCGACCCGACCCGAGTAAGTCGAGTTGTACTTCCTCTCTCTAATCTATGCATAGCAATTAATGGTTTGATGGTGACTTATCAATGCCATCATTGGATGTCTCTGCAAGATCTTTCTACAAGGGCCTTCTATCATGTCAAGATGTCCATCAGCATTCAGGCCTAGCCTGGGCTAAACCACAGGCCTAATTTGGGCTAGGGCTAAGCCGTTCTTATTGGGTGTCCTAGCCCCTGAGTAGGCACACTTGCATCTGGTCTTTTATCATCACATCACTTTTTTGATACGCGTATCATGGGACGTAATCCTCATTATCAATCATATAGCTCGGCCCAGGGTTCAGACAATTCGTCTTGCTCGGCTATGAGTGCCGAGCATTTCCCATAATGGAGCTGAGCACCATATCCTCAGGCTGGGCCGAACTCTACCGAGATTGGGCCTTATGTCTTGAAGTCTCCAGAGCCCCAACATACTACCGCATAACTCGGCTTATTGCTCGAGCTAATATGGATATGTCGAGGTATGAGCCGTGCTGAAAAGGACTGTTGCTTTGTATGGCCCTCCATGTGTGCATACGTGGCTCTGATCGAAACTTGATCCCCCTCAGGTCCTTAGTTGCTAATCTCCCTTGTGCTGCTAACCAGACAAAAGCTTGGACTTTTAGGGGAATGCATCCATGCCAGATCCGATTTAAGGGAGAAAGAGGGAGTCTAATTTCTTGTAGAATTAGCCTGCGGAGGGACTTGGAAGAAAACGCCCCATTCTTTTCAGTTAGCTAGTGTATTTGGTCCCTCTTAGATGGGTCTATCCTTACATCGCGAAGCTCTAGGAAATGCTGAGACACAGCCTCATTTGACCATTCAAAAAGATTTCGACAAAAACATAGGCGTCATTGAGACTGCTGATGATCACTCTGATAAATATCCTTAATGGCAGCCAACTTTCGACGAAAACATAAGTTCCATTGAGGCTTCTAAGACCATCATATTTATGCGGTAGGATTTTTCTCCAAAGAATGTTCTTCTCAGCTCCAAACCTCCACCAACCATGAGAAGAACAATGTTTGAGAGTCTTAATTTTGCAATGCCGAGACCACCCATTTCTTTGGAAAGAGATACTCTCTCCCAATTAACTAAGTGAAGCTTGCCTTTATCTGAATTACCACCCCACATAAACCTACTTTGGATCTTAGTTAAGGACTTGCAACCATCTTAGGCATCTTATAAATTGAGAAGTAGTACAGGGGCAGGCTAGACAAAACCGACTTCACCAACTGGATTCTACCAACTAAGGAAAGCCATTTCCTTTTTCAAGGCTTTAGCTTCTTTTGGAAATTTGCAATGAGGGGTTCCCAACACTTGGATGATCTGGGATTCACACCAACTAGAAGGCCCAAATATTTTAGGGGAGACCCAACTGGGATTCACACCAACTGTAGGGACCTCTTGATGTACTTCAATTCCTCCACGTCATTGCTACATAATAGAATTGTGTCATCAATATACATTTATGTACAACATTTAATATTAATAATCCCAAAGTAAAACACTATTTTTACCATTATAGAGTCCAAAATAATTGATTTTAACTTTACAAAACTTACTACTTGGATTATAAGATAAAAGTATCAATGGCTCTTTTTTGGCCCAAACAAAAGATCTGATAACAAAATTTCAGAGGAAAAAAAACTAAGAGAAGTGGGACGGTGGGAATAAATCTAAAAATTACGTACAAGATAAACTATTCGAGTTGACATATTCCGTTTTGACGGTTTTGGAACTCCTTAAGCTTACCTCAGGTTCTTTGCGCCTCCACCTCTGAGGGTGACTCAGGCTGTAGGACTCTGGACTACGCTCGATCTCCTCTGGTTCAGGACTTTCTCTTTGCCTTACACGCGGCTCCCTTCGGGCCTCCTGCCCCTGGATCAGTCGCCTAAGTTCATCAATCTCCCTGTCACGTTGCTCCATTCTCTCTTCCAGATTGTTGATGATCCTATCCCGCCTAGCCAGTTTCTCCTTCAGTCTCTCTCTGTTTCTTAAAGATGGGGGAGAAGGTCTTTCTCCTCTGGAACTAGTAGTTGAGTAGCGATACTACCTCCAATTGTGAGAGGCATCATCCCTTCGTCTTCGTACTTTTGAGGAGATTCTGAGGGCCCTCATCCTTTCTGGGATAATAGGGATAGATCTTTGGGGGATATCCCCCTGGTACGGCTTCTAGTGAATTCCGTCGGAGTCTGGCTCATGATTCCGTTGGTTCGAGATCGTCGTTCCCACATACGGCGCCAAATTATGCGCGGTACAAACTGGTTGAGGCTTGTTCGGCACAATCAGGACCAAGTAAACTGGCCCAATAATGATGACCCCGAACAGAATACGGGCCGAAATCTTGGTCGTCGAACTCACCGGATGCTCCTTACTCCACCGCCGAACACCTGCAACCACCAAGAACACCGTTAGCGCCTACCGGCCGGGTGTGACCGGGAGGAACTCCGACGTTCAAGTTAGATATCTCTCAGAGAGGTTTCTAGGCAAGAGCTTGGGTTAAGAATTACGTACCTGGTGGTTTGGGGTGCCTCGCTTTATATAAGGGTCAAGACTAATGGAGGCTGAATCCTCTTAGGATTCTACCTTCTATTAGTTAGGAATTGTTTCCTATCCTGTAGATATGATTTGTTCCCATCCATCCTGTAGATTTGTTTTCATCCTGTAGATCTGACCGGATCGTGCTAAGGACAAAAACTTACAGGATTATCCTTCTCTCTGTGGTCGACATGGGCTCCTCTTGGTCTAGGCTGCCCCTTTCTGGGGTGGGCCGAATTCATATGGACCGAACAACAGTTGGCTCTGGCTTTTTTGAGTATTGGAGTGCCTGTTTGGGCTGGCCTCCTTATTGGGGCACTGGCCCCACTCGTTCGGGCTGGGCCTTAAGCTCCTTACTTTTATCCTCTCTCAACTGTCCCCAGCTCTGGTTCTTGCTCGGTTAGCCCGCCCAGTGAAAGAGCCAGAGCTTCGATCTTTTGCTCGGTTGACTGTCCTTGGTATGATGGGCATTCTGTTGTACCTATTCGGTATGTGTTCTGGGCACCGGAGTCTCTAACAGTGCTTTTTTGTTCGAAGGCCTTTTTTATTCGGTTCTCCGGATGATGGTTAGGCTGCCCTGATCCCTTGAGCTGCCCTCATGAATATTGACGGCTGGTCTCGAGCCTCGCACTGCTGACATGGCGTGTACTGATTGGTGTGTGAGGCGGAGACAGATGTCAAATCATTAATGATTCGTGTCGTTTCAAACGTACGGCGCATTAACTGCACCTGTCGTTTCAAACGATGGGTATAAAAGCCTGGGATGCCGCCATTTCCCTCTTTTTACCATTTCAAGCCTTTCCTGCGATATAACCTCTATGATTTCTGGCAAAGACAAACCCAGATTCCGGCGAAGATTTTCCAGATTCAGGCGAATCCCAGAACCTGTCCACTCTAAGTAAGCTTCTTTTTTGCTGTCATTTTCTTTGCCTTGAGGCGGGTTTGCTCTTTTTTACTTTAGCACTTTTCCCCATTCTCTCCTTCTACCTATTTTCTTCATTATTATGGGCAAACTCCGGAAGTTGGTATTGACGCCGGTGGCCATGCCCAAATTCCGGCATCGATACAACATCCCAAATGATGTTGGCATCGCTTTGGCAGATCCTGGAGACTCCCGTGAAGGGAATTGGGAAAAACTCCCTCTCCCACTTGTTGTCATAGTGGAAGGGGGAGTTCGGTTCCCCATTCATCACCTTCTTCGGCGAGTTCTTCGGCATTTCAGGGTGAGTCCCATGCAAGTTTCCTCGAATGTTTTTCGAGTAATCATGGGAGTTGTAGAGTTGAACCGTATCCTAGGTACTAACCTCGGTATCTGGGATATAGTCTACTATTACAACATAGTCAAACATTCTTCTGGTTCCTACTACCTCAAAGCAAAGAGGGCAGCCGAGAAGCTTGTCATCGAGTTGCCGGACTCAGGCAAGGATATCGATGACGACTTCCTTTACATTACGGGGAATTTCGAGTTCGGCCCCAGGAAGGAATAGGATATCTTTACCATTCCATGGAAGGATGGTCTGGGCCTTGGTAGTCCCCCTGCCACTTGTTTATTTTTTTGCCTTTCTCACATTGTCTTGCTTGGTAACATTTTTGCTTCTTTGACGTAGGTGAGATAGCCAACAACCGTGCTCGTGGTCCTCTACCGGGTGTCCACATAGAAGACCTAAGGAAGGTGTGTGCATACAAAGGTCTCCCCAAACAGAAAGGCCTCGGCAGAGCATCCCATATCCTGCTCAAATACATTCCAATGTACAGGAGTTTTATAAGACCGAACACAGCTGGTGTTCGGGTGGTAGCCGAAGCTTCTACGCCAGCCGATCTCCCGGAAGCTATAGTTCTGCCATTCACTAGGGCAGAGAGACAAGTCACCATCGCCCAGCATTCA
Source organism: Heliamphora pulchella (assembly GCA_032270985.1). Classification (NCBI taxonomy): domain Eukaryota; kingdom Viridiplantae; phylum Streptophyta; class Magnoliopsida; order Ericales; family Sarraceniaceae; genus Heliamphora; species Heliamphora pulchella. The sequence continues at coordinate 5,316 of JAULJZ010100360.1, read as the reverse complement.
TTCATAGCTGAGCCCGGTCCCTCGTCGCCGGGGTACACCATTTCCATCTCCTCATCTTCTTCTTCCATATCCTCTTCTGATCTTGCCTTGGCTGAACGGATGGCGAAGAGAAAAGCCCCCGCCGCCGATCTTTCAGCTTTCCTTACTCTCGATGGCCCCAAAAAGAAGACCACTATTGCTACAGCCATCGGCTCATAGAAGCCACGCTTATCTCCAGTAGCTGAACTCGCTGCCGAACTGACAGCGCCATCAACAGTGGAAACTATTTTCGCTTCTGAACCGAAGAAGAGGAGGGGTGGATAAGCTTCCGAGAAAGAGACAGAAAGAGGGAAGGAGAAGGAGAAAGCGAAGGGGAAGGGGAAGCAGGTGATGGGAGGTGAGGAAGGCCCTGAGCCATGGACTCCGAAGTTAATGAAGGGTGATCGCCTCATCACAATCGAGGATAAGGCCGCTTCTCCTGACACTTCTTATGGGCTTAGCAAGGCCCTTCTTCTCCCAGCTGATATGGAGGAGGTGAGGAAGCTCCCTCATGAGAAACTGGTGAAATCCACCATCTGCCACTCAATCCAGGTGTTCTTTCAGCTCTCTTTTACATCTTATCCTGTTCCTCTCCTTCCGAATTATTTATGAAGTTTCTTTTGATTGGGCAGAGCCTTCAACGATTAGCTGCCATGGTGGAGCGAGTGGAGGCCCAACAGGCCGAGCTGACCAAGCTCTACCAGGCCAATTTCAAGTACCTCCAGCAGATTAGCAAGTTGGAAGGCAGTCTTCAAGAGAAGACTAAGGTTGCTGACGCTGCTCGGGCAAGGGTCTCTGAGCTCGAAATACAAGAGACTGCCCTGAAGGGGCATATCAAGGAAAATGACGAAGCTCTGATGGCCTATCAGGCTCAGCTCGGGAAGGTCGAGGCTGAACTGGCCCTTATTCAGGACAAAGCTTACGCTGAGGGCGTAGCAGAGGCCACAGAGAACTATAAAGCTCAGATTCCCGAGCTCCAGGACATCATTTTTGGTTTTTCTTGGGAAGCCGCCCTCAAGGCTGCCGGAGTGGAAGAGTCTTCCCCCCTTTATTCTGACATTCCCCTCCCGAGCAAGCAGGTCGTAGGTGAAGCTGAAGGAGGAGCAGAGGAAATCGGGGTCGTAGCCACTGGACATAACGCCGAGGTTAGTGGTGAGGAGGTTCAAGCCGCTCCTGCAGCGGAGGAGGAGGTTGGTACTCCCGTGGAGACCACGAAGGATTTCCTTGCTGCTCTTTTAGGGTTTCCCTTTTTTGTTTTAAATTATCTCGGTGCTGCTCTTTAGGGCTTGTTTATGTAGCTTTGAGGGTTCCAACCCCTCTTCTATTTAATGAAAAGAGTTTTTCCTTAGTACTTGTACTTGTTTGAGCATCAATTATTTCAACTGCTTCTTGTTCTTCATACTTGCACTTGTCTCTGATGAACTATCATACCGTGAGTCCTCATAGTTCGGTCATACTTCCGAACTTAACCTTTGAAGCCTAATTATCCTAAGCGTGGGGTCAACATCCATACTAGGGGCTAATTTAGTTTAGATAAATTTCGAACTTAGCCTTTTTAGGCTTAGACATCCTAAGTATGGGATTGACATCCATACTGAGGGCTTAAACAGTTCGGATAAATTTCGAACTTAGCCTTTTTAGGCTTAAATATCCTAAGTATGAGATTAACATTCATACTAAGGGTTAAATTTATTCGGATAAACATCAAACTTAGGTGGGCTTAAATAGTTCGGATAAACTTCGAACCTAGCCTTTTTAGGCTCAAACATCCTAAGTATGGGATTAACGTCCATACTAAGAGTTAAATTTGTTCGGATAAATATCGAACCTAGCATTTTTAGGCTTAAACATCCTAAGTATGGGATTAACGTCCATACTAAGGGCTAAATTTGTTTAGATAAATCTCGAACTTAGCCTTTTTAGATTTAAACATCCTAAGTATGGGATTAACGTCCATACTAAGGGCTAAGTGAGTTCGGCAACTTAAGGGGTTCATTGTGCTTGTCGTCCCCCAAGTTTTTGTCAGGAATATCAGTTGATAAAAACTTAAAAGTGAAGAAAAAAGTTCATGTCGAACAGCGGCGCTTTATTAAAAAATGTAAAATTTACAAAGAACTAGAAGATTTAAAAATAAAACTTGAGGAGATTATTTGCGTTCCATGGCCTAGGGACTGCTTTTCCATTCATGTCTTGTAGGTGGTATGCTCCAGTGCCACCCCTGGAGGTAACCTTGTATGGACCCTCCTAGTTCGGGCCCAACTTCCCCTGCACCGGATCCTTCATATGGCCGAGCACTTTTCTTAGGACCAGATCTCCTATGCCGAACTCACGGTGTTTCATCCTTTTGTTACATGCTTTGGCCAAAGTTTGCTGGTAGGCTGCCAATTTAATGGTGGCCGTAGTTCTCCGCTCTTCGGTTAGGTCTAGGTCTATAGCCAGTGTTCTCATGTTAGCTTCGGGAGTACTGACATCTGTTCAGATTGTAGGTAACCCAATCTCTAGTGGTATGACTGCCTCTACCCCGTAAGCTAGGGAGAAGAGGGTTTCACCAGTAGACCTTCTAGGAGTTGCTTGGTAAGTCCATAAAACTAAGGGCAGTTCTTCGACCCATCTTCCTTTAGTAGCATCTAGCCTCTTCTTGAGTCCGTCAATGATGGTCTTGTTGGTAGCTTCTGCCTGTCCATTACTCTGAGGGTACACCGAGGTAGAGAAGTAGTTTTTGATCCCAAGCCCCGAACAAAAATTCTTAAATAGAGAGCTATCGAACTGAGTACCGTTGTCGGAGATAATTGCTCGGGGGATGTTGAATCGGGTGATGATGCTCTTCCAAGTGAACCTCTTTACATCAACATCCCTGATATTGGTCAGGGGCTCAGCCTCCCCCCACTTGGTGAAGTAGTCCGTGGTGACGAGGAGATATTTCCTATTGCCTGTGGCCTTTGGGAGGGGTCAACTATGTCATATCCCCACTGGGAAAAGGGCAATGGACTTGTGAGTGGGGAGAGATTTTCAGCTGGGATGTGTATGTTCGGGCTGAATCTCTGGTATTTCTCACACTTCTGGACATACTGCTCTACATCCTTTTGCATATAGGGCCACCAGTAGCCCTGAGAAATTGCTCGGTAAGCTAATGACCGTCCTCCAGTATGGCTGCCACAAATTTCTTCATGTATTTCGAACAAGAGGTCATGGACTTTGTTCGGGTGCACGCATAAGAGGTAGGGCCCGGTGAAGGACTTTTTGTACAAATCCCCCGAATTGGAGACCCAGAACCTTGCTGACTTTCTTTTTATTATCTGTGCTTCTCTCTGATCGGCTGGTAGTTCATTTCTTACCAAGTAGTTCTTTAGGGGATCCATCCAACTTGGACCCAGCTCCGAACAGTAGATCGGCTTTTCTCTGTGGTTGACAATGCTCGGTTGTTGGAGGATTTCCATCGAAATTACACTTTTTTTCTCAGAACTAACGGCTGATGCCTGGCAAACCAGAGAATCGGCATGGCTATTTTCTCTGGATGAGAGCTGGGTGTTCTCAAAACAATGGATGTCTTTGGCCAGTTTTTGTGCTAATTGAATGTACGCCTGCATTCTGTCATCTCTGGCTAGGTATTCTCACTTGAATTGATTTACCACTAACTGTGAATCACAAAATATTTTGACCTTTTCGGACTTCAGCTCAATGAGGTCCCGAAGTCCAGCTAAAAGGGGTTCATATTCAGCTTCATTGTTGGTGGCTTGGAAATCAAGTCGAATAGCCTTCTCGATGAGGATTCCCCCCGGGCTATATAGCACGATCCCTGCTCCTGCTCCTTTCTGGCATGATGAGCCATCTACATACAGCCTCCAAGTATCCTTGGGATGGCCGTTATTTTGTTCGGTGTTCTGCCCCCCAGTTTCAGCCGATAAATCATCTTGGTTGAACTCAGCGATGAAATCAGCCAGTACTTGGCCCTTTATGGCTGTTCGTGCGATGAAACTGATGTCGTGCTCCCCAAGCTCTACAACCCACTTTGCAATTATTCTTGAAAAGTCATCTTTACGAAGTAATGCTTGAAGAGGGTGTTCGATAATTACCTTGATCGGATGAGCTCTGAAGTAATGGATGAGTTTACGAGAAGCAACGATTAGGGCTAGCACCAGCTTCTCCAATGGCAGGTACCTTGTCTCTGGGTCAAGAAGAACTTTGCTCACGTAGTAGATTGGCCTTTGGATCTTGTCTTCTATTCTGAGGAGGACCGCGCTGACAGCTCGGCTAGATATCGTATGGTACAAAAATAGGGTCTCTCCACTGTTCGGCACCGTTAGAAGTGGGGGAGATGTGAGGTACTGCTTCAGTTCGGTTAGGGCTTCCTCACTTTTTTCATCCCACTTGACCTGGTTAGCCCTCTTCATCGCTTTGAAGAATGGGTAGCACCGGTCGGATGCTCGGCTAATGAACCGATTCAGTGCTGCAGCCATTCCCGTAAGCTTTTGGACTTCTCTCAAACTCTGTGGGCTTTTCAAGTTCTGGATGGCTGAAATTTGTTTGGGGTTCACCTCTATTCCTCTGTGAGTGACAAGGAAACCCAGGAATTTCCCCGAACTGACCCCGAAGGCACACTTTGAGGCGTTAAGCCTTAGCTTGTAAGCTTTGAGGATTTCAAATGTCTTCCTCAGATCCTCAAGGTGTTTGTTCGAGTGCTTAGTCTTAACGACCATGTCATCTATGTAGACCTCCATAGTCTTGTCGATTAGATCGTCGAACATCTTCGTTGCTAGCCTTTGATAAGTGGCCCCAGCGTTCTTTAGTCCAAATGGCATTACCATGTAGCAGTAGATTTCCCGAGGAGTAATGAACGTTGTCTTCTCTATCCTCTGTATGCATCCAGGAAACTCATCCTCTCATGTCCCGCCATTGAGTCGACGAGCTGGTCTATTTGGGGTAGAGGAAAGCAATCTTTGGGGTAAGACTTGTTGAGATCGGTGAAGTCAACGTAGACTCGCCACTTCCCATCATTCTTCTTAACTACGATAGTGTTTGCCAACCAGGTTTGGTAGTGTACCTCCTTGATGGCCCCAGCTTCTTTTAGTTTCTGAACTTCCTCAACTACTGCCTCTGCATGGAGTGGTGCCGATTTCCTGAACTTCTGCATCACTAGCTTCCTCTTGAGGTCCACGTTCAACCGGTGGCTGATTACTGTGGGATCTATCCCTAGCATCTCGTATGGCGTCCATGCGAAGACTTCCTTGTTTTCCTTCAAAAATTCAACCAGCTCGGTCTCCTCTTGTTCGGCCATGCTTGTTTTGAGTAAGAAGAACT
>JAULJZ010100329.1:0-11922 GCA_032270985.1 Heliamphora pulchella | reverse complement strand
TATTTTTTTTTCTTTTCTTACTGTATGTATTCCCCTACAAAATAACACTATACCACTTAAAAATGTTTTAAGTTCTAGACCCTTTTTTTTGTAAAAGTATGTGTTATAAATTTTTGTACTTACTAATAGTAATGAATGTTTAAATTTTGTACTTACCTTCTTGTGCTTGATTGTGAAAAAAATAATAATAATTCTCGTTGTGCTCGGAGTTGTGCCCCTCTGTGTTGAATTCCTAAATCCGCCACTACTGTTAACAAGCCAACTACTGTTAACAAGCATCACATATAAGCAAATAGCACAAATATACGTGATTTTGAACATGTGTGATTCAACTTCTAACTAAGAAATAGAATGAGTGTAATAAAATTGATTAGATTCCCCCAAGTGACTTAACAATACTGCAATGTTCTAAAATATTCTGAAATAATTTTGAATCAATATGTAATAAAATCAAATATGCATACCCAGAGGACAGTTCCATCCCCACCAAGAGTCACAACAAGGTCAACTTTCATGTGCAGGAGCAGAATTTCCTTTTCTGTTAAAGAATAAATGAAAGAAAAAAAGATTTATCAACTGGTTATTAATCAAACTTCTACAATATCTTAGAATAGAAACATAAACTCTTATTTAATGACAAGAACGAATTCATCATTGGTTCCACTAAAGATGCAGTACCATTAAAGTTTAAACCTTAAAATGAAAGGGAAGGCATGGAAGGTGCACCTTGATAGGGTGACTAAAAATTCTCATGTAGTCACATGTTCGAATCATCATTGACTCCACTAAAGATGCACTACCTTTAAAACCTTAAAAAGGAAAAAGAAGGCATGGACTGTGCACCTTGATATGGTGACTAACCATAGTAAAGACGCTGGACAATTTGACAAAACTCAAATTAATTTGACTAATTAATTAATTTACTAATTTGACTAAACTCAAATTAGTAAAGATGCTGGACAATTCTTTGACTTTTTTGGGCAGCAGTCAAAAACAAAGCAAGAAACAGTAATTAGCACCCATCATCCATGCATATTTGGAGATTTTTAAGATTTAAGCATAGAATTACACATATTTTAGGCTTAAAATGGTGATGTGACATTACATAATATCACCAAGACTCTGATGACGAGATTGAACTTGCTACCCCAATTCGTAGAGCAGTAATCCTGGTTATTGACTCATCATTTTCAGTTAAGTTTTACAGAATAATGAGAAACAGCAGAAATCTGTACCTTTATGTACTGCTACTTGTTATTAGTTATCCTTTTCAAGGCTTGCTTCCACCTCTAAAATGTTAACAGGGACATCAAATGGATTTTCACTCATCTCTATAGAAAGAATGAACGTATGTTTTTAAACAATATTATAGATTAAAGTCTAACTACAGGTTGATCCAATGAGAGGTTATAAGCCTCCTAGTATAAAAACATACATCATAAGCAATACCAAAGAAGCAAACTTCTAAATTTCAAAATGTATGATGCAAAGAGAGTTTAAACTAGCATTACAAAAGCATGAGTAAGTGGATCAAGTGGTGAGTGATATAAAGTCTAGTTCAATTTCAATAACCAGAGTAAAAATGGGGCAAAACTCACCACCTTGCCAGGTTTGTACAAAGTTGTAGTACAGCGATTCTGTGAGTAGTTCCACCTTCACTCGTGGTTCCACAAAAATGTTCAACTTTTTCTGCTCTTTCAACCATCTGGAAGGAAACAAGAGGAATGAGGCATCTAATAGCATTTGGCCAGCCATAAGTGTAAAAAGACCATAAGGAAATCAAAACAAGTATTACTCTACAAGCAACAAGTATTACTCTACAAGCTGGAACCCATTTCGAACAATACCCAAAATGGAGACAAGAATCACATAAAAATGAAAAAAAATTAAAAAAACACCAACACACAAATCTACAAACATGCATGATGTATAAATGGTATACCCAAACCAAACCAAGCCTTATATTTCACTCTATAAATTGCAAATTTAGCAGAAAACATATTCTAGAGTCCAAAGTATGCTAGCATAGTAGCATACACAACTTTAACATCAAAAATTCCAATTGAATGGCTTCGATCTAATAGCCTTCTACCATAATGTTTCATTTGCTAGGAAGGAGGTTAAGTTGAGAGGATGGAAAAAGCAGGAAGGTCAAAATTGAAAGTGACGATAGAGGATTACGTCTTTCACTTAGTGCATTAGTTGAGCAAGGAGGCATGGGAATAGAAGAAGTACATCTCCTACTTGTTTTATATTGTACACTAATACATAGTAATTCAATCTAAAGGACAGCAATATAAAACTAAATCCCCTCCCAAGGTTCCCTTCTCTCTTCTCTGATTGATGCCAAATCTTTTGACTAATTTTTCCAATGGACTACAAGGATTTATGCCTTGTCCACTTTTCCTTTCCATTTATCTTTGTCCTTACTAAATTAACAAGTATCTCCATCCCAAGTCCCAATCCTTCCTTAACAACCCCCCCCAACCACCCCCCAACCCAAAAAAAATTTAATAAAATAAAATAAAAGGTTTTCTCTTACATTTCTCCCTCGTACCAAACAAGTTGCAAATGATTATATGGTAAAAAGGATCTACGTTGTGTGAGGAAAAATGTACTCCCATATCAATTGTGCATCGGCAATTTCAATCCAAATTATCAAGTCCATATTTGGTTAGCTTAGTTGAGTCACTTGAGCCAATTTCATGATTGAAGACGACAGAACATGAAGATCGGAGGTGAAGACTCAAGCTAAAGTGATACAACGGGTAAACTTTGTTTTGAAGGTAAAACATCAATGCATTTCATTCATAATCATATAGGTTGTTCTTTGATAATCTTTTTTTTTTGGTTAATAAGGACCAGAAAAAATAATAATAATAAGAAAAATAAGGAGTCCATTAAAAAGTGAAAAAGGAAAATTACACGTCACACACTACTCTTCAATCTTTAATAACCAAAAATGACGGAATAACCTTAAAAAAATATGCAAGTAACAAATCTTATCCGAAAATCCCTCTAAATCCTCAACTATATCCTTAAAAAAAAAATAAAACAAAAAAAACAAAATTGATTTAAGCCAAATAATCCAAAACACCACAAAAAACTGTACACCACCAAAGAACATAAGCCTTGCTCTTAAAACCAAAACTCCAAAAATTATTAATCAACAAATGAGCACAAGAAAGTTCAGCAACCCAATTACTCTCTGCCAAACGAAATAATCTCCCCTATGAGCGCACTGCAATGAGACAATGCAAGAAGAGATGATCAACACACTCCTCATCCCTCCTACATATAACGCACCACTGAGGAAAAATAGGACAATTGGGTCCCTTTCTTTGAATCATATCATTAGTATTGAGTTCCATATGAGCCAAAGAACAACCCAAAAAGTTTAACCTTGTTATATTTGCATTCCAAATCATCTTGTAAGGCTCAAGAATCGGTGCATATCTGTCACGCCCCAAAACCCGAGAGATAGAAATCAACAAATGAAAAGCTCATGGATAAAATCCAAGAATTTGAGATTTGATAGAAAGAACCCAACGGTGGTAGAAATAACATTTCCAAAAAAGGGTGTAGCCAAAACACATGAACAACTTGTGAGAAAGCCCGATCCATCTTCATCGTTCTAAATCAAAACCTCTTCCATGAAAAGAATTCAGAAAAGAGAGTAAAACCATTGAAAAGAAGACTCTCAGGGCTTCAATTTGAACACAAGAATGACCCAAAACGGAGTTCAGGCAAAAAAAATACATTTATGTAAAACAAACAATTTTCGGACCACACACAGGCAAGATCGCTTGAGCGGAACCAAGACCGCTCGAGCGGTCCCCTGGCCAAGCCAAAGTCCCCCACTTCTGGTGATAGACCACTCGAGCGATCGTCGAGCGGTCCACCACTAGCAAACATTTTTCCATAACTCTTTTCACATGGACCAAAACCAACACCCATTTTACAGAAAAGAAGGGTCCAAACATTTGAAATCTTATAGAAGTAACTCCAAAACCATAGAATATAACAAAATTCATATCCCAAAACCTCCCATGAGGATCATGACACATTTCCATTCATTGAACACCTAAAATTCATGGCCTTATGGCCTTATAACCCAAAAATTCATAGTATTCAACACTTCAAAAATATAATTACATTTTCCAAGCACCTCACAAAATAAACATAAGGTAAAACTTCCCTATACATCCAAAATAACACAAAACATGAGGGGTTCTCTAATCCACGTTCTCATCACCAATACCTGAAAAATATTGATTTAAACAACCAAAATGAATCATGCTCAATATGCAATAAACAATTCTAAATCAACAAACCCAACCCAAAAGGTCCAATTTTCTCATGATTTAATAACAACGATCTTCCTAAAGCTCAATCAATAACATCTCAATAAATACATAATTACCACACAATTACACCATTTACGGTCACACCAAAGGATATGGGCACCTGTGCCACCTTTACGAGGATTAACCCAAGGGATATGGGTATCTATTCTTGTGCAAGTTTTCGATTTTTCACCGAAGAGCTTGTCGAGCTCACGTTAATTCTAAAAACTCCTCAATATATACAACATAGCATCTCAATAACATTAGTCCCCCAACCATTACCCATGATTTTAACCTAAACACCTCATGTATGCACTACATGATTACAAATCTAATTCACAACAACCACCATGAATTATCACAATTTCCATAATCAACAAAATTTTATACAAAATTCCCAAATTTACGCATATTTTTTCCAAATATTGAAAAGGTGATATGGCTATGGATTAAAACTCAATTCAAGTCCCAAATTGACTTCAATTTCACAATTTCTCAACAACTTCATTGCATCCAAAAAGAATATTTCTCATATAAAGTTAGTGTTTCCCACAACTCAACAAAGTTCATAATATTGTCATGAAATAGAATACATTAAATAACATATTCACCACACACATTCATAGAGGGATTAGAATCCTACCTCGTTGAGTCAAAAATCACAAGACCCGAACACCCGCGAGAGCCCCAAACACGGCAAATCCGAATTACGCTTGGTTGTAATCGAAGCTCTTGATGCGAAAAATAATCTTTTCTTCTTGAGCGTTGATCGATTACAAGGTTAGGGTCTTCAAATGATAGAAAGAGAGAGCTTCATCTTTGTTTCTCCATGGAGGTTTGAGATAGAGAGAGAGAGAGAGAGAGAATGGGGAGAAGAGAAGCAGAGAAGACAAGGGAGAGAGAGAGAGAGAGAGAGAAATGGCCAGCCAACAGGGGAGAGGGAAGCTTCCCATGAAAGCTTTGTACAATTCTCTAGGCCACTAACTCAAATATGTGTTCCAAAAATGCCCCTATGTATCCTTGATGTATTTAATCCACGTATATGCATTCAACCCATATCAAAATTAATATTTTAACTTTATATTAATTTAAAATTTTATATTTTAAAAAATACCAAATTTTAAAATTATTTCCGAATTAAATTTCTCGGGCGAATCCAACAAAGCTTGTTTAAAAACCACTGGATCCACTGACCACATATATATAATGAACACATATGCCCAAATATAATACCACGCAAGTAAACTATCACATAAATATTTAATTATACAAATTAAAACGAGACTGGGTCTCACAATATCAATCATCACAACTAGAATCAAAGTGAGTCTACTAAAAAAGACCTCTAAAGAATGAATAAACCACTTTCTTTTATCAACTATCGAATGACTCAAACACCCTTTGGAGAGATAATAAAGAAAATAAAGTTACGAGAAATCATTGAATCAATAGAAGGCTTAGGACTTAGAGATAGCTAGTTGGTGCAGATACCATCGGCTAAGTCCCAGTTTCACGAGTCTACCAATGTCAATACTAGACAACAACCTAGCCGGTGTATCTGTGATTCAATGATGATAAAAAAGGGGACCCAGTTGATGAGGATTCTTTTATTTAGTATATTTATTTATTATTTATCTTTTAGATTCCTATGTTATTTTAGGATTCATCCTAATATATTTATTTTCTTAAGCCAACAAATTGACCTGATCACATATTATCACAATTAATGTGCTTACCTAGATAGAAAACATGCATTAACTACTGACTCTCTCCTTTATTATTTGTCAACCCTATATACAAGATGACCCTTCTTTTTGTGGTTTCCTATATTTGGAGTGATGAAGGTAAAGAAAAGTTGAATCTCTAGTCTCCGCAATCCTTTTATCTTCTTGTATTTTCACTTCGAGTTAATAAATTCCATTTTTTGCTGGTCAAGAAAAAATAAAAGTATTATATATAGAAAAGAAAAGAGGCAATAGATGATTACTAAGCTGAAATGATTCAGAAAAGCTTAGGAGGGAGATTATTTTGATGTTGGGAAAAACTGAAGAAGGGAAAAAAAAACCTTTTACGTTGATGAATTTGAAATACTACCAAATCATCTAAATCATATCCCGAATTATGAAGCGTAACATTTGCGCATGATTCGGAAAGTTCAATAAGACTTAATATAATATTACATTTATCAGAAAAACAGTAAATTAAATTGAATCATAAGATATGATTTGTGACTTGTGAGATTCTAGCAACTAGACAACCCAAAGAGAAAGGAGTCCACACAACAAATATAGGGGACGTACAAAATGTGCCGTCCTTTCGTGAACTTTGAAACCCATCCACTTGATCTCAGTTCACCAAATGATTATCTTCATGCAAACACCCCCCCCAAAAAAAGGAAGAAAAACAAAAAAACAAAAATAACAAGAGTAATCCTTAGTTTTTTCAGGTATTAAGATGCAGGTTAACACAACCAGCCCATCAAAGATCTGATATCTGATTCCATGGTATCAGATCTTTGAGGGGCTGGTTGTGTTAACCTGCATCTTAATACCTGAAAGCTTAAACTAATGCCTAGGCAGCCAGGAGAAGGCCCAACTGAAAGCTTAAACTAATGCCTAAGCAGCCAGGAGAAGGCCCAACTGATGTATATCAAAACCTATCAAATGAAAAAGCAAGCAACCAGCCACCATAGAAATAATGCCAAAGACATTGCACAAAGATGGCGCAATAGCAAAAGATATTTTTAGAAGTTACTACACCACTAATATAGTGTTCTGATATTTCATAAGGCTAAACTTTAGCATAAATATGAAGGAACTTGTTGATAGTTTTGATTTCAGAACTGCCGATTGTAAAACCCAAGGAAATCTTAATGTCCATACCTGACCATTTCTGCACATAGAATACGAACAGAGGTTGAGTTTGGTTTAGTCAAAATAAGCAGAGTCTGTGGCGGAGATTCCCAATTCAAAGATATCTGAAATTGAAAATGAGTATTCAATTAAGCAATACATGAAATGGAGAAGTAAAGAGCAGCAAAACTCTCATAATTACATATTTTATGAAGAATTCTAGATTAGTGCTGTAAAGATTAGTTGCATACAGCATTGATATGACCCAGACTAGCAGCAAACTACAGAGTTCGGCTATCTAAAGTGCAACAGTGCATAATATGCTTATTTGGTTTTGTTCTTCTGATGTTTCTGCAGTAGAAACCATAGCATCTTTATTGTACTTGAGGGTGCTATGTTTATGGATGTTGCCTTATAGGCTTCAATTGGCTGCAATGTAGTTTTTGTCTGTAATCCGTCTTGTTATCATTAATAAATTTCGTTTTGCTGACCTAAAAAAACTAAATTTTATATAGACAATACCTGCTTACTGCTGCGCTCTGCGGTTGTTATATTTCCCCTCTCAAAAGAGACGATATCATGTTTTTGCTGATCACTGTTCTCACCTTTGCAACACCATGATAATTTAAATGATGCCTGTATCAGAAAGCAAAGTTTCAGCAGCATTTCAGTCTATCTATTAACCCAAAAAACAGCTGAAAGATCCAGTTTACTATAATTGTAAGAATTTACGCAACTAAGTTCCTCGCATCCCCTTTTTTAGATTGTCTATGCATATGGTCGTGGCAAGCAATCAATAGAATTTATATCGCGACAACAACCACCATAACAAACAATCTAGAAGATCAATAAGACTATCCTTCGTGAAGTCCACAGCTTAATTGAAAGCAATAGCTCAAGGAACATCAAGTAATCAAATTATAATTCCAAACATTTTACAAGTTATTAATTAAATGAGTAATGCTCTGAAGAAAGATGAGCACATGCGATGTAAGAAAAGCACTACACTGTTGTATGCCAGTGGCTCGTTATTCAGCAGACACAAAAGACAGTACCTTCCTCATAATCCTATTCTGAACCACATCAAAATCAGAATCAGGGTCCCCATTCCGAAGAACCTCATGGGTGCAAATTCCATTCTTCCCACAACACACAGGAGATTGCTTGAAGGTTTGATTCAAAAGCACAGGTTGGACTCCTGAGTTGTCTTCCCTCTCACCATAAAAGTCATCATTAGTCTCTTCAGATGACAGACCTGTGATACATGTCAGCAAATCTCATGGTAAGAAGAAAATTGTTGAGATTTTTGAAAGATTGTAAAAAAGTTCTACAGCAGACAGAAGTCAAATGAATGAAACAGAACCCAGTTTATTCAGAAAATAACCATATTTGTAACTCTTGTGCTATGTGGAAACCTAGTTGTTCAGGAATTGCACCACATATCATAATATCTCAGCTTTGAGGTCTATTGGCATATCCACAAATAAGTCAAACAAGGGGAGGGGGCAACAAAAAGAAAGAAAGAAAGAAAAGAAATTGTGTGTTGCTTGTGATGATTCAAAATGTTTATCTGTTGTTACATATATTCTTCCTCTATAGACAATGAAAAGAGTTATACTGAAAGTGCAGAGGGCAAACTGATGCTTTAGGAGTGAAAGATGCTGCGTACAAAAGCTGAACAAAAACCACAAACCAAATGAGTACATTAACCTTAACCATTAATAACATCATCTTGATTATTGAACCCATGGCAAAGCTGAAAGCTGGACAACTATAGGTTTCCATAGATATTGTGTAACATTAGTATTTTAATTGATCATAAAAAATAATCAATACTTCTGCTATTTTTGAGGTTCTTATAAATACATTAATCAATCTTACATCCCTGAACGTTTTACATTTACCATAATATTTTTTTCCAACCACTTTTTTGTTTGGCGTAACATTACCCGCTTCCATTTCCCATATTGGCAATTATGTATTCCACTTCAGATAAAGAAGTTATGGAACCCCACCAGCTTTCTAAAGAGAAGTAGTTCTGGAAAGAGAAAAGAAACTTGCTTTCTAAAAAGAAGTTTGCAAACTTCCATAGTAAAATATCAACATGACCAATGACTGTTAGTTCGAGCAAGCACCTTCAGACACTCTCCCATTCTGTTGCTCCCAAATATCCTTACAGATGAGATATCAAAGAAATAATCTAATTATTCGATTGCATTATATGGAGAAGCTCGGGCCCAACACATGAGAAGTTTTGCTCAAAAGCCCAAATAGAATTAGCTAAGCAAACAATTGATCCAGGTGTTCACTACTTGAGTCAATGAACAACAAAATCTCAAGCCAACTGAAAACTAAACGATGAAAGATGTACAGTCAGAAGGCTAAGAAAGAAAAATGTTTTTCAAATGAAGTATAAAACTTTTTATGAGAACCTCTTCATAAATGATTTTTGTGAGATTAGAAGTAAACTCTCCTTTAAAGGAGAAAAGTTTCCTGAAAACTTAAGAAATATTGCCAGAAGGGATCAACGCTTATATCACTTAAGCCTATAAAAAAGACAAAAAAATTGAAAGGCAGAAAGGGACCAAAAATGAAAAAAAGGAAACTAAGGAGGCCTTGTGCAAATCAAAGTTTAGGTTTCATGACAATCTTTATGACGTCCTATATTAGGGGGGGGAAAAAGCAGGAGCAAACTTTGTACGCCAAGTTTATATGATAAGAAAAACTAGAAAGTAAAAGCAAAAGTTATATATAGTGCCTAGAAGGTGATGAGTGATGACATTTATATGGACGCATAAAGATGGAAGAGTTATGTTCATATGTTATTATTAAAAAAATTATATATAGTGCCTAGAAGGTGATGAGTGATGACATTTATATGGACGCGTAAAGATGGAAGAGTTATGTTCATATGTTATTATTAAAAAAAAAAACTGTAGAAAACATGCCAGATTGAAATCATCTAATAAACACTAAGTTCAGGAGGATTTAATAATTGCCAAACAGTGAGACATTACTGTTTTGGCAACGATGGAACAATATGGTCAAAGAAATTGTCAAAATATAATGATAAGAAGCTCTGATCCACTTGAAAAATGAAAGTGATCAATTCAACTAACCAACTACCATGGTAGTGATATAACAAAACTTCCATCAGCATCAGAAAGTCATTTTGGCATTCCTTATGTAGAACAAGTAAGGAGATATTCTCTTTCTTAAACAATTTACGAAAGTTCATGCGAGCCCTTAATAAACAATGACGCTCACTCCCTAACAACTAAAACATTTGGGCAAGATGTTTCCCAATGTGATAATAGACCTCTGGTTTTAGGATTATTAGGTTCAAGTCTCTCAATGTGTATATTTACCTATTGCGTTTACTCACATGCACCCAACTCCATGCTGTTTGTTAATTTGCACCAAGTCTGTTTGTACGTTTCTGACTTCCTGCAGAAGCCAATGAAGGGTGGGACATGAGGTAGGGTATGAGAGCTAGATCCAGATAATTGGAACATTCCCTCAAAGATCAAACTTGGGGCAAGTTATTGTCTCACAGTATGGCGACAAGAGAGATTTTGTGTCATTTCTATCGACTTAATAAAAACATAAAATGGGGCACAGGGAGGCAACTGAACTATGTAATTCTTTTCTCTCTTTTTTTTTTTTTTGATAAGTATCTGAACCATGTAAATATGTTGCCATAAATCAAGGATATCTACAATCAAGCAGTAATACAAGTTAGTATTGTCAGAGAGGCAAGTGAATTTTCAGGAACAAAAGCAGCACAACAAAGCTCAACACCAAGTCACTATATCCAAACATCTTTTTCTTTTTGTCCCCTTTTTTTGGGAAGAAAAATTATATTCAAGCATCTTTTACACTCATCAAAAGAAACATTCCAGAATTTAAGCATTTAAGGTATATTAAAGAAGAATTCTTACAGTGTATCTTATTTGTTAATCAATAGTTTTAGTAGATAACACATGGAGGGATTAATTTTCAAGTTAAACCACACAAAGATACGTCAGAATCAAAAGGTTCTAGGATAAGAAAGACTTAAACTCAGTAAAACTGAAGTGTAAATGAGGAAACTTGCAAATTAAAGGATGAGATATTTTCAAAATGACCTCATTCTATTCAATAGATCATCCCATAGAAAATTGAAAAGAGAATTGAATGTAAAATCAACAGAGATTAATGAGGTGAACAAATGATTCTAAAGCAACGTTTGATGGACAAATACCAACCAAATCACTGGATGAATTCTGTATGATGTACAGCTATTATCTCAAGTATTTTTGGCATTTAAGCACACATTTGCGAAATGAACAGATACGAAGTCCAAAGAACAAGAAGAACTGAACTTGTCACAAGAACTGAAAGGCTATAACTAGTAGGCTAGTAGCAGTTCAACATGTTATGAGAGTAGTCAAAGCGCAATAAAGTCCAGCCATCGTATACATGACCAATTATTGAAGCTAAATATATGCCCAACCAAAGTAGCAAAACAGAGGAACCATTTAGTATACATTGACTCTGTTGCAAGTAAAAAACTACATGCGAATTTGTGAGAAAAAGGCGTATTAAACCATTTAATATCAATGTAAATGGCCCTAAATGTTAAAATAAATCAGCAGAGGAACGTCTGAAGATGGTTCATTTCTCCAGCTTGGGGGGAGCTACAGGGTAATTTCCCAAGATTAAAGCTTTACAGTGGCACAACT
>JAULJZ010100308.1:0-10654 GCA_032270985.1 Heliamphora pulchella | reverse complement strand
CTTCAAAGATGATTCCTACTGCTGCCACGCATGTATCGCCCAGTAGAACAGGGAATGGGACTTCTTGTGAGACACAAATGCAGGGTAAGAAGGGCTTATTCAAGTGGAGAAGATTCGACAAGATCAGTCGCATCTATGCCGATTGGATTGATGATATGCACCTTGTGCACAGCTCGGTGGGCAAGGTGGAGGGCTGACTTCAAGTTTAATTTGTCGCATATCAGATTTGAGGTTCCATTGCACCGTCTTGTACAGGTTGGAAAAGTTTCGTTTTTAGATGGCCTTGAGGATTCTGAAACTACTGATCTAATTTGAGTTTAAGGTTTCTGAAACTCATCTATCACTTTGCTGATGTCTTTGAAGTTGCGGTAGTAAAAACAGTCCTTGAGGATTTGATCTGAGATTGAACAGATAACAGTTCTCTGATCTAGTATTGTAGTTCTAGCTATTCTTACTGCAAACTTGTCACAGGTGGAAAGTACGAAGCATATACTATATGAATGATATTAACCACAAGTTCCTATCTAGTATGTCATGTGTGTGCCAAAGAATTTGCTTCATGCTTATTTTAGTCCCTGTGATTATCATCTTAATTGCAGTTATAGGGTTGCAACTTTCGTTTCTTTTCAATTTTCCGAGTACTAGATGCGTTTTTGCAAACATCTCGTTTCGGCAATAAACAAGAAAAGTCTATATATGTATATATATGTATTGTGCATATAAATGGAGTAGGGATCTTCTGATTCGAAAATTATATTTCTCTGTCTCAATGCATTAAGTCTATGGATCATGTGAAAATTTTTAGACACGAGAATCTCGATACTTATCTAACAGTACTCAATCAAGACAGATAGGCATAATTTGACAGATATGCATAATTTTCAAGATAGGTGATTTCAATCAAGACAGATAGGCATAATCAAGGCATCAAGCAAAAGCATTTATGAAAAGCCATACAAACTAACCAACTCATTAATAAGGATTTCCTTCCACAATGGTTCTACTCTCCAACACTTGCACCAATTTTGAACATGGTTCTCCCCTTAACTGTGATTCTTCATCAACCCAATAAAAAGAACCAAAGGATCATGAGTTCACGGCTACAATTCACCTGACATGATAACAAGATTATGAAATAAATCAAAACATAAAAACAAATGAGATTGATAAACAAAAGTTACTGTGATAAATTGGTAATGGATTGACAAACTGAATGCATCGCATTCTAGGTGTTCTTCATTTCCCTTTTCTGGCAGATCGAGCCCACTTAATCGTTGACCTGGCCAATGCATCCATTGGGTCGATACATTTCTTAAGAAGATGATCTTCCTGAGGCAACAGCTCCCGCATGTCATCCGAGGCAAGGATGACAGTATTCACAGCCCTAACCAGAAGAACTTGTAGTGCAATTCTTAACAGATTCCGTGCCCCTTCCGTATCCTTTCTGTTTAAAGCTTCAACTGCAGGAATTACGGCATGTTCGATAGTTGCTTTATCTGGCAGCACCACCTCAAAACCCTACATACACAAGCCAAGGCAGCAATCATCAATAATTTCAAAACTTGCAAACAGGAGAAGCCAGGTATAAGATATAAACAATTGCCAATTGTACAAATAACCCCATTCAAAGAATTATTTTTGTTGGACATAGCTAGTTTTAAATCCCAAAGTAATCCAAATTAGAACAGTAAGGCCTCGGTTTATTTTTTGAATTTTTTTCAAGTAAATAGATAAAGGATGGATTGGATTGTATTAATTATACGGTGGGATAGGATAAATAGTGGGATTGAATTGTTTTAATTGGACAGTTGGATTGAATTGTATTAGTTATAAAAGAATCATGAGATATAACTAGTTCTAACTATTATATGAATTAAGTAGTCCAAAAGCCAATACCACACTCCCTATGGTATTAGTTATCCCCAACTTCAATATCTTACATGCCATATAATTTATCCAATGGCCCAATACGGAGAATTATCAGTTGGCTAAACAAATACGAAGACCTACACTGCACTAATTTTCAGTCAGAAAACCAAATAAGGGATTGGATTGCACTAAAAAATTAGTGCAATCCAATCCCGAGTTATTAGGATATCAAACTAAGCCTAAAAGTATTAACATGTACCAGTGTCATCCAAGCATCTTATTCAATGTGGGCTACAGCACCATGGCCTTACAAGATGGACTTGTGGTGTGTCCAATGTGAGTCTGATCAGAACATATACAAGAACCAGTAGCGGTCACCTGGAGACTGTAGTATTGCACGAGGAAACTAGACATTTTGCAACATAATTGCAGCAAAATAAATGAGTTGTGGGGAACAATATGTATTGAAGAAGGAAGCTTCCCTTTTCACTCTCTGTTTGCCTGTCAGTCTCTCAGTCTCTCTCTCTCTCTCTCTGCTCTTTTTCCTTTTATTTTAATAACAAGGATTCATGTCTCTCTGCTCTTTTTCCCTTTATTTTAATAACAAGATTCATGTCATGTCATCAAGATCAATGCAAAAACCAAATTATAGTAAGGTTTTACCTATCCAAACAATTAAGAGCTTGGAAGATAAAAGGTCTATTTAATTAGTACCTAGGAACCTCACTTCAGATATAGAGAGCAAGATGTACAATCATATTTTGGAATTATCTATTGCCCAGAAAACCACAGCCAAACTTATATTTTGAAGTAATCTTACTTTAGCCTAACAAGCATGTCTGAAACATCTAGGTAGCGACAAGGTGAAAGCTATTCCCTAGGATTACCATCGTGTAGTTTCAGCAACCAAATTTCCTCCCAACTTCATCCCCTCAAGAGCATCACAACTTATAGATAAGTGAGAGTTATCCCATAAAGTGACATGGCAATGTAATTGCTGACAACAGAGGATTACAACCCACCTATTGATGAATTCACCAAAAGAACTGAGATCATAAGACGTTTGAAAATTAAAAGGATACTTAGTTATTCACGTAAGAGTGTATTTTTATTATTTTAGATATAACTAAGGGATAGTTTAATCGTTCTTACATTATTAGGATTTCTTGTCTCTTTATATATATCGTGTAATTCATCATTAGCAGGAAGTCTATTAATAGCAATAATATTTCTCCTCTTTGCTAACAATTCAAAACCATTTTGTGCAATCAAATGATTCTGATTTTTCATTTTTTAAACCATTCTCCATAACATGTACGGGTTAGAAGAGACAAATCACCCTGAAATCTGAATCTTATCCTCCATATTTTCATTGCTAAATGCCACACAGGTCTCAAGTGCATATCAACCTCAAATTGCCCCAAGACTCCCAACTCAATAAGCACAAGAATACTTGAGGACTCTTGTTAATAAAACAACAGGTGGATACTCAGGCTCCTACTCCTGTCTGGGCTAAATGTCAAGATTTTGCTTATTTTTGTCTTTTCTAAATTTTTTTCAACTTTTGACTAAATTTGTTTACTCTTCCAAATCGTCTCGATGAGATGAACTCAAAAAGTAGAAAATTTTGATCAAAAGATAAAATAAGTCCACTAAATACGAAAATAAGCAACATAAAATTTGGCTTATTGGCTTATTTTAGCTTATTTTTGTTTTTTCTAGACTTTTTATATTTTGATAAAAAAAATTATTTTTCTAACTCGTCTCCATGAGAGTGTTAGTCCTAGGCAACCCAAGAGGGGGTGAATTGGATTTTAAAAATAATAATAACAATTTTAAAAATCTTTTAATTTCACAAGCAAATATAGCAAGTATATCAAGAACTAAAACAATAAGAAAATTAAAGAGGTAGGGAAGAGAGAAAATGAACCGGACACCAAGATTTATAGTGGTTCGGCTTCTTCCAAACCTATGTCCACTCCTCGAGACTCTCCTTGAGAATTTCTACTAAAATAGAATATTTCACGGACGCATTCAAAACCTTTTACAGCCCCAAGATGATCCTACGAAAACAACTCATGTTTTCTTCTAATCACTCTCGAGCTCTTCTTTGAAGAGTATCACTCACTCACTCAAAGGATCAAGAGTGGCTCACCCTTTATTACAATAAATGTATGAAAATTAAATATTCACTCACTCACCCTCTTTACAAATGATTAAAAATAAATTAATACAAAGAGGTGAGAATTGGGTGGAGGAGTTAATGAACAATAAATGTTGTCTTGAAGATTTGAGCTTTTAATTCAAGCAATAGAATAGTGTCCAAATGTTCCAGTTAATTTAAAACTCCGAATCTTAACTCCTTTTATAGCCATCTGAATTAAATGACCGTTGGTGGATTGGTGGAGGCAATTAATACTCTGAAATTCAACCATTGGAACCAACGCGAGATTTGAAATCTGTCGCAGGGGTCAACTTAAAATCATTTTGTATCGACTCAAAATGTTTAGGGCATAGTTTCTTAAGTGATTGTGTTGACTCATTTCTTTAATGGTGTCGACACAAATTATGCATATTTTCCACCCAAACGGTGGTGTCGACTCATGGAGCTTTTGGTGTCGACTCAATTATTACTTCAGTTTTTCAGGAGAGACCTTTAGTGTCGATTCATATCGTCTTTGGTGTCGACTCTTTTTGTTTAGCAAGTTACTGGAATTTAGGTGTTGACTCATCTTCGTTTTGGTGTCGACTCATAAAATTGCAGTCAGCCTTGGTAGTTTTAGAGTTGACTAATTTTGATTTGGTTTTGATTCAAAAAAGTGCAGACGGTCTCAATTGTTTTGGGGTCGACTCGAAGTCGTTTGGTGTCAACTCAAATAGCTTGTTCCCGCAGGGAACCTTTGTGTTGACTTATAAACCTTTGGTATTGACTCGTTTGAGTTGGAGTCGGAAATTGTCTTGAAGTTCTGGTGTCAACCCATTTAGCTTTGGTGTCGACTCATTTTACTCGAAGTCAGGAATCCGATGGATTACTTGATGTCGACCCAAAGTGGATTCTGGTCCAATACTAAAGGTGTCGACTCAAACTAGTTTTGTGTCGACTCAAACGAGTACCTGAAACTTCTTAGACAAATACGTTATGGTGTTGACTCAATTTCTCAATGGTGTCGACACACTTGAGAGTTTCAAACGTACTTTGCCTTTAGGTGTTAACTTAAATATCGATTTGTGTCGACTCAAAATGTTTTTTGACAGAACACTTAGTGTCAACCCATTTGATGGAAGGAGTTAGCACAAATGGTTTAAGGTGTCGACTCATTAGTCATGTAGTGTCAACGTTTACCTTTTCGAAAATAAATAAATATAATATTTTTAAATCAATTTAATTAAGAAAATGAATTATTAAAATCATCAAAATCTAATTAAAAAGTCATTGGGCTAACAATCTCCCATTTTTTTGATGATTATAACATTTTCTAGAAAATATTTAAAAAGATTTTCAACAAGGGTTCTCCCCTTATCACCATGCCTTTAAACAAAAAGGCAATTTCAACAATAAGGCATTCAACAACAGTATAATGCTCATGTTTAAAGAGAATTTGCAAATTTAATTTAGAATCATTCTGAATTCATTAAAACTTATGTATCAACTCAAAGTGTTCAAGTGTCTCAAGAAGCTCAGCACATCAATATGAACAGTATTTATATGTGCAAAATATCCCAGATCTCAGTATCAATCACACAATGTCAACATTAGATAATTTAATAGGAAATTCAACACAACTATTTAACAATATTAAGGCAAACTTTGAAATATTTCCATACATGAAAGATAAACGCACAACAATATTTCAAAAAGTTATCAAAGCAACTAATCATCCATATGTTCATTTACAGACATCCACAAAAACACAAAACAAAAAATATGTTTAAGGTTACATCTTCTCCTTCAACAAAACAACATAAAAACTTCATGTTTTTCTTATCTTCCTTCTCCTTTTCTTCATTTTCTCCCATTTTGGAATCATAAAAAATAAAAATCAGGGCTCATACATAAACTTCTTGAAGGCTTTCTTTTCTTCTTGTTTTTGCTTCCTTGCATAAGCCTTTTCCTTTGAGGAGTTGGCCTTTTTAGCTTTGGACTCTTACTCTGCCATGGCTACAAATGTGGCTGCCAAAGCTAAGTCTATCTCTCGCTTCAACCGAGCTTCTTTCTCTGTCTTCGTTTTCTTAGGCTTAAACTGTTTAGCGCAAGCTTCTTGAATCCATTTTAGATGTTCTTCGACCTTCTTGGAATTTTACTGGACAGCAATGACGACTCATTCGTTG
This sequence comes from Heliamphora pulchella, assembly GCA_032270985.1. NCBI lineage: Eukaryota > Viridiplantae > Streptophyta > Magnoliopsida > Ericales > Sarraceniaceae > Heliamphora > Heliamphora pulchella. The sequence goes on along the minus strand of JAULJZ010100308.1, from coordinate 4,456 downwards.
TATTCCTTCCTCACTTGCTTAAGAATGGCAATGTTGGCTTTCGCAATGGATGATACACTGTCATTCATTGTCTTGCTCTTCGAAATCCCATCATCACAAGCATTTTCAACTTCTCGTCGTAGATTACGGTTGGTTTTGTCAAGATGTTTAACCTTATCTGAGATGGAGGACGCTTTACAACCGATGTCAAAAAGGTTCGCATTAACTTTCGCTTGAAGGATGCTGCAGAAGTAGTCAATCCCTTGACAAGGGAGGCAAGCTCAGCAAACTCTTGAGAGGAGGGACCAATTGGTGGAGCAAATGCAGAGGTAACTGAAAGAGGAGGAGAAGGTGGAACAAAGGTGGAAGAGGGGCCTGGTATATCAGATCTGGTCTGAGGAGGGACAAGGAGAGACAAGATTTCCATGTTTAGTGGAACAAACATCATCAACCTTTGAAATCTGCATGTGTTTCAAGGTGGACTGTCCATATAAGTCATGTTTTGAAAAGGAAATCCCCTTTTCAGTGGACAGGTCAACACCAAAGTGCCGAAACACAAGGGTCAAGTACATGGCATGGGGAAGGGAGGAATTGAATTTAGAATGAGATTGAAGCATATCTGAAATAAACAGATAGCCAAGATCAAGTCTTTTTCCTTCTAAGATGCACCGCATAATGAAAACATGCATAAAAATGACATCACCAAATTTCTCAGATTGGGGCAGAAAAATGTGATTGACAAAATGATGCAAAATTCTCATTTCAGGCTTGAGAGAGTTGGCTTCAAGGGGTTTGGAAGGATCAACCTCTTTGAGTTCAAAAATTTACTCCACTACCTCATGAAAAGAGAAACCGTTAATGGTTCTCTTTTTCTTGTTGCAAGGAACAAATAATCGACTCTCAGGGAGATCGATAATCTCATTCAAAGTCTTGGAGGTCAAAAAAATGTCCACACCATTCACCCAAGTGGTGATGGTCATGTCATTTGGGTCAGTAATTTTGAAATGGGCGTAGAAAAGTTTGACAAGAGTGGGGTAATGAGGTTCATGGATTTCTTGTAAATTCTTGCATCCAAGGTTCGTGAACCATTCAGAATATTTTATATCAATAGAATCGAAAAACCGAAAGTCTATAGAGCTACCCAAGATTACCTCGCGATTGACGAATGATTGGAAGTACAGATTCTTAAACTTTGAATACTGGAACTTGAGGGAAGGTTCGATTGGAACGATGATTGAAGGTCCAGCCTTGGTTTTTTTTGATTTCTTCTGCTTCAATGGCCTAGGGCTTGACAGCTCTCCCGTGAGGAGTTTGCTTCCCTTGCCCATGGTTTTTGGTGGCATCAATGGTGGTAGAGAGAGGTGAAGAGACGAAGGAGGAAGGAGTCGACTCTAGGGTTCGTTGTTGAGAAATGAAGGGGGAGGAGACGAACAGACATTTTTGAAAGCAAACGGTTTTGAGCGCGAATGAAAAAGAGGGAAAAACGTCGTATATATAAACTCTATGAATTGTGTCGACACTAAATGAAATTGAGTCGACACTTTTTAGGCGACATTGGGGGTGTTCAAAGACAGAAATTGTGTCGACACTATTTAGCAGGGTGTCGACACCTTTAGCTCGTTGAGTCAACACTCTTCTTGAACGAGTCGACCCAAATTTTGCCGAGAGTAAGATAAACGAATCGAGTCGACACTAGATAGCTGGGGTTGACACTTTTAACAAAATGTGTCGATACTATATAGTTTTGAGTCAACCCTTTCACACGTGTCGACCTTTTTTATCATTGAGCCGACACTTTTCACACATCAAAATAAAGCATGAAAAGCATTTGATATACACTGAACATGCATTGTTAGTATGACATTTAAGCATTAATTTAGAGCACATAGCATACCAAGTTCTTTTATGATATAACTGTCTTTTTTCATTTAAAGGTTTTGTGAATATATCAGCAAGTTGGTAGTTGGTGCCTACAAATTCAAGTTCTATGTTGCCTTTTTAAACATGATCTCTAATAAAGTGATGTCTAATCTCAATATACTTTGTTCTTGAGTGTTGTATAGAGCTCTTAGATATGTTTATAGCACTAGTGTTATCACATTTAATGAGAATATAATCTTAAGCTTATACCATAGTCTTCTAGTTGTTGTTTCATCCAAAGAACCTGTGCACAACAGCTACCAGCTGTAATGTACTCAGCCTCAGCTGTAGATAAGGCTACTGAGTTCTGTTTCTTGCTAAACCATGATATTAAAGAATGTCCTAGGAATTGACATGTTTCACTTGTACTCTTTCTATCAATTTTACAACCGGTAAAGTCTGCATCAGAATAGTCAAATAACTCAAAGGCTATTTATCTAGGATATAATAATCTTAGGTTTTGTGTATCTAAAAAGTATCTAAAGATGCGCTTGATAGCAGTCACATCTGATTCTTTAGGATTTGCTTGAAATCTAGCACACATGCATACACTAAACATGATATCTGATCTACTTGCAGTTAAGTAAAGTAGAGATCCAATCATACCTCTATATCTCTTTTCTTCTACTACTTTACCATTTTCATCCTTATCAAGTTTTGTTGAATGACACATTGGAGTTCTCATTGGTTTTGCTTTTTGCATATCAAACCTCTTCAACAAATCTCTTGCGTACTTAGATTGGTTGATGAAAATTACATCTTGTGTTTGTTTGATTTGAAATCCAATGAAGTAATTGAGCTCTCCCATCATGCTCATTCCAAATTCTCCCTACATACACTTAGCAAAGTCCTTACAAATAGTTTCATTAGTTGAGCCAAAGATAATGTCATCTACATATATTTAAACAACAAGCATATCTTTTCCTTAAGACTTGATAAAAAGAGTTGAATCAATTTTTTCTCTTGAAAACTCATTTTCAATCAAGAATTTGCTAAGCCTTTCATACCAAGCTCTTGGTGCTTGCTTCAAACGATAGAGAACCTTTGTAAGTTTGTAAACATGGTTTGGAAAATCAGGATTTTCAAAGTCAGGAAATTGTTTCACAAAAACTTCCTCCAAAATAAAACCATTTAAAAATGCACTCTTGACATCCATTTGATAAAATTTAAAGTTTTTGAAGAATGCAAAAGTAAGCAACATTCTAATGGCTTCAAGCCTAGCCACAGGAGCAAAAATTTCATCAAAATCGATGATTTCTTCTTGATTGTAACCTTGGGCTACCAATCGAGTTTTGTTCTTAAGAATTACTCTATTCTCATCCATTTTATTTCTAAAAACTCATTTTGTACCAATGATGAAGTGTTCCTTAGGTCTTAGAACTAAAGTCCAAATTTTGTTTCTTTCAAATTGGTTAAGCTCTTCTTGCATAGCTAAGATCCAAAACTAATCGTTTTCAGCTTTCTCAAAATGTTTTGGTTCAGTCTGGGAAATGAATGCTAAATTACCACAAACATTATGTAGAAAGGATCGAGTTTTAATATCTTGGGATGGGTCACCAATGATCAAGTCTTTTGGATGACCATGAGCATACCTTCATTGCTTAGGCAAATTTGGATTTTCTTGATTTGAAGCACCAGTAAGTAGCCTATTGGATTTCATTTTGCTATGAATTTGTAGCTTCTTCATGATTTGGTTCTTTTTGGTCTTTGATAAAGATGTCCTCAACACTTTTTTCTATGTTAACCAAGTTATTTTCACAAAATTTCTTAGAAGAATCTAGATTAGCTTTATCAAATATAGCATGCATAGATTCTTCAACAACTAAGATCGTTTCGTTGAAAACTCTATAAGTCTTACTAGATATAAAATATCCAAGAAAAATACATTTATCATATTTTGTATTGAATTTACCTAAAAGTTCTTTATTGTTATTTAAAACAAAACATTTGCACCTAAAAGTACGAAAATAACTGATGTTAGGTTTTCTTCCATTCCATAGCTCATATGGAATTTTCTTGAGAGAAACTCTAATCATGGCTCTGCTTACAATATAACAAGTTGTGTTTACAGTTTCGGCCTAAAAATTTCTTGGTAGATTGTTTTCACAGAGCATGATTCTAGCTATTTCTTTCAAAATCATATTCTTCCTCTCAATAACTTCATTTTGTTGAGGGGCTCTAGGAGCAGAGAAATTATGGTCTATACCACTTTCATTACAAAACTTTTTAAAATCTTTATTTTCAAATTTTCTACCATGATCACTTCTGATACTTGTAATTTGAAAACTTTTTTCATTTTGAATTTTCTGAGACAGCTTTGCAAAAGAGGCAAATGTTTCATCCTTATGAGTTAAGAATAACACCCAAGTGTATCTAGAGAAATCATCAACAATAGCAAAAACATATTTCTTGCCTCCAAGGCTAAGAGTCATTGTTAGACCAAACAAGTCCATTACAATAGTTGTAAGGGCCTAGAAGTAGAAATTACATTTTTGGATTGAAAAGAACTACTAACTTGTTTGCCTTGTTGACATGCATCACAAGTTTTGTAATTTTC
>JAULJZ010100297.1:0-11924 GCA_032270985.1 Heliamphora pulchella | reverse complement strand
GGGCTGGTTTTGTTTCTGCTTTCAATTGCATTTCTTCTTTGATTGGAAGTTAACTTGGGCGTCTGACGCCCTCCCTTCGGCCACCGACTGGGGTTTTGTTTTGCAGAAACTTGGTGGACGGAGCACATAAAGACTGGCGGTCTTCTTACTCGTTGGACCTCGCCGTTTTCAACCCACCAAACAAATTCAATTTACGAGACGTCCCCGTACAGTAGTAGAGAGAGAATATGAGTGATTGTGATCAAACTATAGAGCAGCTAGTGACCAACAAAATCAGACATCGACTGCAATGAATAGGGTATAAGTTATATCTAAAATATAACAATGATTCATCCTAATCTAGCAACCATATCATGCCGAACTACTACGTCACGACTCGCCCCAAAATTTTGTGACGTGACAATCCGACTCATATTTTTTAAGGTGTCACCTGCCAGGTTTAATATTTTTAATAAAACGGTTCTATGTTGAGAAAGCCAAGGTCGAAGATCAAAGTCAAAGGCCAACAATTTATGGCCTTAGGCTCACTGGTACACAAATTAATCTAACAATTTATGGCCTTAGGCTCACTGGTACACAAAATAATCTACCTATCCTTCAAAAATGAGCTCTCGTCAATTCAAACTCGTCGTGGATCTCCCTCAATACCTTAAATGTTAGGCATGAGCATGACGTCCTAGAAGGAAAATCGTGCATATGGTGAATATGTGGTTATATGCAATACATGCCAAATATTGAATGACTAGGTAGATATAGAATCCATATCTTCTACTATAAAAGCCTTTTCTTTTGGAAACCGAGTCTAACTCCACGCATATGCGCACATCCAAAGTTCCATTTTGACAACACATTCATTTTTCATTTTTCATTTACTTTCCAATTACCATTACCATAACTATGTTGTCACACTGAGACTTTGCATAGCACAAGTCTCAAACCGAGAGACCAGACAATTAAAACCCTTACACAAGACAATCCCAACCCTTACGCAAGTTTACAATCTTTTACCAATGGGTATCTTGTACTCAAGTTGAAAAAATGTGTTCTCCTTGAGAAGGAGGAGTGATGTTATGAAGAGGGATAGCGGGAAAGATGTGGATATCTTTATTTCTCCTTTGATTAATGTGCCTCATGTTAGTAGTGTTTTAGATTCATGTGACAACCAAAGCAAGATGCAAAAGGGAATGTCACTAACAAGGTCAAAGAAACAAAGAAGGATGCCACACCGACGGATGTTACTGCCAGTCAACACGTCTCAAGGGACACCCAAAGTCTCTTTCGGATGGAAACTTTATTAGTCCTTGGAAGATTATGTCGTCAAGGGGTGCAACTAAGAAGCGACTACTTGAGAAATTTGAAAACCTTAGACTTGCTAGAGAGAAATGAAATTTCTGTCTATGCAAAGAAATCTTGGTTTAAGCGTTGTAGTTATTTGCTTTGTTTTGTTCTCCCCTTCCCACTTGGGTTGTAAGATGTTTCTTAGTAGGCTAGGGGGTTGTTTGTTTTTGTTTTTTATTTTTGCTCGTGCTGTAGCCTTCGTGTAGGCCCTTAGAATCGTGTCCTGATCTTCTTTGTATTATCTCTTCTTTTAGTTATTATACCAAACCGAAAAAAAAAATTCCCTCCAATCTTGAAGATATAAAACCGTATCCAGAGAATCAGTAATGTGAACTCCTAACCCCGAACAAGACAGTCATCAACAAATAAAACAAAAATCGCAGACATGAAGTCGAGAATTGAAACATCACAGCATTCCCAAATGACAAATCACTAGTAGAATGTAATACTTGAGAGTGAGAATATAGTGGTCACGATCACCAGTTTCCATCACTCAAATATCAAAGACACAACTGGAAAAGAAAATTGAGACAGGCATACAAACAGACACATCTGAGAGTATGAATATATATATATATATAAACGCGCGCGCGCGCGCGCCGCCCACACACACACACACACACAAACACAGAAATGCATACTTGAGGTATGCGCTGATGATACGCCTAAGCGATTTGACTTCAAGGACCTCTTCAAGCTTTCGCCGACGGAGCACCTTGTCGTCCACCTCTGCTTCGCTGTCTGACATTTCCTTCCCTTTCACTCGCAACGAAACACAAATCTTCGTCTTTCTAATTCAACCTCGACTCCTCCCAAAGCAAGCTCACGTCTTTGCTAGCCTAGTTCAGGCCCATACAACAACCGTCAAACGCGGACTGAATTCATGAAAGCCCGGCCCAAAAGTCTTCTCCTAACTTGGGAATTAAAAGGCAGCGGCCCAGCGGTTCACGATCCCGCCTCCAACGTCTAGCTTCACACGCGTATGCACGTTTGCTAGCGTTAAACTCGGGCTGATGTAAGAGAAAAAGAAGAAAAAAGTCGGGTTAATGCATTTTAATTGATCGGAGTGGGGTCGGAAACAAATATCAGAAAAGTTGCGGAGAATGGAACAGGACGGGAATATTTTGGGTATAATTTTTAAGATTTAAAAAAATAATATTAATAAAAGTTATAAATCATATAATAAATAAAAAATAATAGTTGATGAATTAATATAACTAAATATGCACAATATAAAAAATAAAAAATAAAAATTAGAGATAAATATAATATTTTAATATTTTAAACTTATTATATTTATAAAATTATATTTTATACATTTATTAATATTTAAAAAATATTTATTTTATGTAATCGAGAGCGAGGCAGGAAAAAACGGAGCGTGAAGAGCAAATACCATCCCCACCCGTTTGTCATCGGGAGTGAAAAAAAACCCTACAAAGCAGGACGGGACAGGGTCGGGGCGGGGCAAGGGAAATTGCCATCCCTAGTCTTCACTTCGGTCCTCTTGAATAATGGACCAGTCCAGTCGATTATTTAATTATTTGAGCGGTTCATTTTATTATTTTTGATATATAAATTATTTAATTAAAAATTAAACTGATCGGATATTATTAAATGCCTTAAACATAACATTTGCATTATGATGAATAAACAATAATGTCCATTTACCTAGTTTTTTAAGTACAAATTACATTTGTTAAAAACTCTTAACAATATCATTTAACTTGATTTTTTACATTAATAATTTATACACTGAGAACAATAAAATTCGACTCAGATAATCAAAATGGATCCATGCTTTGCCAAAAAAAAGATTGTAGTGGACCAATCCAGTCTAAAGATAGATGGAAGAAAAGTCAACCCATTATCTATTTATGTTTTTATATTATATGTAATTTTAATAAAAAGAATTACATAAAATTTGTTTTGACACATTACAAATAATACTGCAAAAATAGTGTTAATTTGAATTTTTTATTTGAGTTCCTTTGATCCAAGTTATAAGACATTTTTAATTCAAGGAGTCAAATATAAGTAAATCTTTATGTCAATACAAATAAAATCGATTGTGTGTTCAATATAATATAATCGTCACACCCAACTCTCATAAGGAACTTGTTGTGAGTGTAATGTGACCCCCAAGAGGGGGGTGAATTAGTTGTTTTACAATTTTCTTATGAAATATTCAGATTAATACATACAATATATTTTTATTTAATTTTATTGGATAAGCAAAAATCAATCAAACATAAATATAAAGAGTTTGAAAGATAGAAAAAATAAAATCGAGATTTTTACAAGTTCGGCACACCGACCTACATCATTGTCTCAAGCAACCCGTTTTGAGGATTTTCACTAATTCCTCCTTATAGGTGGAGATACCTCTCTCTTTCACTATGTGAAGAAGCCTTTACATTAAGAGCGTCGGAACTTTTAAACCCAAGTGAATCCGCTCACTTGAACAAGGCTAAAATCAAGCCTCAACACCAATTTGATAAAAAAGAAATTGTACAAGAGTAGGCTCCTTTAATGAGCAAATGAATACAATAATATAGCACACTAATTCACTCTCAAGAGATATATCAATTGAAGCTCAAAGACAATTTCTAAATGTTTCTCCCAAATATGAACAAAAATATGAGATTTGAATGCATAAGAATGAGTAATGAGAGAGTATGAGATTTTGAGAACTTACTTAGATAATTTAAGTTCTGATAATGGGGTCTTTTTATAGGCCAAAAACCGAATTAGCCGTTGTAGGATATAAGATATTTTAATAACTCAAGTCAAACTAGCCGTTATAAACTGAAATTTGAATTTCAGGCAAAGTCAGTCGACTGATATAGCTAGGTCAGTCGACTGCAGTGCTAAATTAAAGCAACTCCCCAGAAACTTTCCAGTTGACTGAGTGTTCCCTTTCTGTCGACTGAATCCCAAAAGGTTCAAAATTTTTGAATTAAAGTGTAATCAGTTGACTAAAATCAATGATTCAATCGACTAAACCATGTTGGCTCAGCTTTTTCAATTCCAGTAAGTTTCCAGTCGTATGATCTTAATGATCCAGTCGACTGAACCTTATTCGTTCGGCTTTTCAACTTCTAGAAACTTTTTAGTCGACTGAACTTGTGACTCCCCATCCTCCGGGTACATTGGGACATACGTAACTATAAATAAGGAAAATATTCTAACCATGCATTCATAATTACATATGAATATTACTATATTATTAAAGATTTAGAATTTGTTCAAAATACTTAATGATTACGGTCTTCCAGAGAATTTAACAAAAGTTACAATAAGTCCGTGGAAAAACTGAATAAAAATCAAAAAGAGAGAATTTTACATCTTCAAACGACGTTGTTGGGGTCGGCTGGCTCCTGCTACTCTCGCTGCTCCTCGAAATCTTCTGCTCCCACAAGCAGTCCTTTCTCAAACTGTTCTTCTTCTTCACCTGTGGCACGAATGCCATGAGCCGGAGCCTAGAAGAAAATTTTCTGAACCGTCTAACAAACTTACCACAAAATATCCTACAATACATATCGTATAATACCCGATACAATTTTTAGGCCAAAGAGACAGACAATTTATCATTTCAACAAGGCAAGTATATATAAGAGCAATTGTGCGAGTGCGTGATGTGGATGAATGCAATACAGTTGCCCAACCCAACATACTTCCAAAACAATATCATGAATTCCACGCCGGGAATTACAGAATAGACTTGATGGGACATGATCACCGAACCCATCCTCGCCTCATTGCAAAAGGTAAACCCTCACCTTGGCTACATACCTTAGCCATTTTACGCAATGGCAATGGTGCGGGGGCTGGCCTTTATCGAATTTTACCCATCCTTATTCCAGGCCAACCTATCCCACCTTAAAGACCAGGATGCTCCTTAAGCGTCAACCCAAAGTCTAATTAAAACTAGTGACGAACCTACGGTGGCTAATCCCCTTTTTTATCATAAAAAATCTCCTAATTCATTTTCAAATATGGCAACCAGGGACGCCCTAGATCCACAACCACAGAAAGAACGATTTTCATATAACCCAACCCACAATGAAAGATACGAAAGGGACTCTAATAATCCAAGATGCAATATATGAATGCTCATGATGTGCAATATGCTTCTCATATATAATTAATTATAACATGGCATGTAAGTACGGTATGGCACAGGTTACAATCTACTAAAGTATAGGGTACAAGTATGCGAAGTATAAACTATGACTTATGTGACATATGATCGAACTATCGGCATGGATTCATTTCATAAAAATCATCATTTTCATACACCAATTATTCCCCAAGTTCATATAAAGTCCATAGATTCAAGTTTCACAAAGCAACGCGCCATTCGTACAATTAGCTAAATTTAGGTAAATGTTTAATCGCTAATTTTGAAGTTGCGACAGTATTTTAAGGTACTTAGGCTTGAATTTATTTTCTGAAATTTAAACACCAATTAGATAAAATTATTTTCTACAACTTTTATGTTTAACACTATGGTCAGATCCTGGGGCAAAAAGATCATTTATTTTATTTAAGTGAAAATTGTTCAGCATTTTACAGAGAAAAACGCAGAAATTAGACCGCTGTTGGCCACGGTTTTGGGGCATCAATTCAAGGGATATGGGTCTTATTTTTGGGGAAATTTTAGTTTAAGGCCTCCCCTATAAGTTTTATGTTTTGTGCTAGGGCAAGTTGTTTGGAAAAAGTTAGTGATTTTAGCCAATTTATAAAAATGGTTCAGTTAGCCTAAAAATGGTCTGCAGAATAGGTTTTTAACAGAAAATGCTCAAAACATTTGGGGTACCATTCGAGAGTATTTTGGGCTGATATTTGCTCAGTAATTAGTTTAATATGTTAGCTACATTTTTCATGTTTACCACGTTTGGATTTGGCTATTAAAAACGTAGGATTTTGATCTCACAAAAAGGTGTGATATAGGGTTTTGTCAATCACTGAGTCACAACAATGACTTTGGAAAAGATTTTGACCTATCAAGACTTCATATTTTTGTCTTATTTTTGGTGGACAGTAATATAAACATGTCCTCTACAATTTTTATGTTTTGACCCAAGCTCGGTTCTCACTTTAACTTTGGATTTTTAGGTCTGTAACTTAGAGTGGTCAAAATCTGACACGTTTTGGTAAAAATGGTATATCTGGAGTTCTACCCTACGAAATCACTTCAAACCTATTTTGTATAAAAAAGAACTTAAACATATAGGTCTGGACATAAAAATTACATTTTGATCATTTTTCTACAATTAGTTATGATATTTTAAAATTTGTGGCAGAAAGTTAGTAAGCCCAGAAAATCAAGTTATTTAGGGTTTTGATAGCTTAGCTCATGTTGTGTTAATTTTTTATGTATTTTCTTTGCATGCATGTCATATACTCATACGAACTAAAGCTCCAAAACATATTCAAGTCATATAACTCAAGAATATTCACATGCAAGCACATGCAAGGCTTAATCTTACACTAACAGCCCACAATCTACTCCTACGACGCCTTTTTGAATTAATCTTTGTTTCTTATTTTTAGGGTTGATTATTGAAATGGATTGAGGACTATTTTATGAGAGATTGACAAAGGGTTTTAGAGGATCTTTGAAACTCAAAAGGTTGTAAAATGCATGGACTTAACTTTAATACTCACACTGCTCACACCTTGAACCTTTCTTCCTTATTTCTTCTTCTCTCCTTCTTCTTCTTGAGAACACTTAGGATATTTTTTGTGGTCTCTCTCTCACTCTCTATGGCCAAACCTCATGTAGAGAATAGGAGGATTCGGTATGTTTTTATACAAAAATTATAATGGAGGAATAATTATTGCATATAATTTTAAATTTAAATTTTCCTTGATTCCTTTTTTTGGGTAATTCATTTTTCCTTAATTCTTATTGGTTACATGGGGTGGTTTGGTCTTTTTAAGACTTACAAATTTGATTTTGGCGGCTTGGGAAGTCGGCTAAGGGCAGGTTTGGGGCAAACCAATCTGATTTTGTATTAAATTAGGGTTTAAATTAAGTTTTGATCCATTTTGTGAAAGAAAATGCATAAAATATTAATTTTATATATCTTTTTAGTATCTAAACCTATTAAAACTTATTATATTAATGTATTTATAATTAATTTAGTCTTTTCATGATTTATCACAATTTTGATAGCAATTAATTAAATTAATGTAGGTTTTTAAGTTAAATTAAGCTAGTTTGACAAGAATTGACTTTTTGACTTATTTCTTTTTGGGTAATTAATTATTGAGTTATTGTGTAGAGATTTTAAAAAATTATTTGTTTACTCTTATTGACCTATATTATTATATTATTATGTATATTACCTGTATAAAAAGTATTAGGTAATAATAATACTTAATTCATACATATTTTTCTTATTTTTAAACTTAAAAAGGTAAAAAGTGGCTTTTTGGGCACAACTCCCTAGGTGGCCGGCCATGCAAGGGTATTTTTGTTATTTTTGTTGTTATTTTGTCCTTTATTAATTAATTGTATATTAATATTTGATTTTGGGTGTTCATGTGTCAAATTTTAGAGTTTTAAGACTTTTTGCTGTAATATGGGCAAAATGGTCATTTTATCCTAATTATGAGAATTTTTTATTTTTAATTTTATATTTTATATTATTTACTTAATTTAGGTTGTTATGAGACTTTTCTAAGTATTAGGGTTTTACTTCTGAGTATTTGATCTTTTTAGGGTTTTCGGGTCAAATTAGGATTTCGAGTTGAGTTATGGTTTCTATCCTTCTACCGACCTAAGATCTTGTCAACTAATCATCGCTAATACCCAACTAACCGTCGCTAATACTAAGGCTTGGGCTAGATCGCTCTACAGGTAGTTACAGTTCGGGTTGTTACAACTAGGGTCCGGGTCGGGGTGTTATAGAACTTGCTCATTAGTTGACTGAGTTGAATGAAAACATGATTTTCATGAATTTTGATTTCTTCAAGTCACAAGTTAAACTTGTTGAAATATTTTTCAATTTAAACTCAAGTTTAGTTATTTCAAGAAACATTTCGAAGTAAATGATATTAATGACTTTAGGTTTCTTTAACTTTTATTTTAATATTTGATAAAATGTTTCTTAATTTAAAATCAACTTTGGTTGCTACAAAAATATTTTATCCATTGAGAAAATGATATTCATGAGTCATGTAGTCCCATTTTGGTTTCCTGCGAGTTTCAAAGAATATACTCAAGAATAGTGAACTTACATCGATCCTATTTTGTAATACACTTGAAAAACTTAAACTTAGTCTTTAACTTAGACTTCTCTTTGCTCCAAAAGCTTATTGCCAAAATGATTTTGACTCGAATGCTTGATGACAATGTTTTTAAACCTGGACTGGACCGACCGGTTCAACCTGAACCGGTGACTGGCCGGTTCAATTAGTTGAGTTGAACCGGTGACTGGCCTGGCCAACGGTCCAGTCAAACCCATTAAATTGCCTAGGTATAAAAATTGATGTTTTTAGTGCAAATCATCCAAACCCGTGGTTGAACCGATGACCCAGTCGAACCAATACCGGTTCATGAAAACTGGCTGGGTTTTCATCAGTCCTAATATTTTTCTGCTGTTTAAGTGTTTAATTTAAAATTTATATATATTTTTTTATTTCTTTTAACTTAAATTTTTTTCAAAGGGTCTTGCTTCCAACCCTTCCCCCACATAACTTTTCACTTTTCAGTGTTTTCACTGTTGCTGTGCTTTCGATTTCAGCGGCACTTCGTCTTGTTGTTTCATCTTGTTGGCTTTTGGCTATTCGCCTGTTCCACACTGTTGCATACTTGCATCATCTATTGCTTAACTTTTTCCTTCAACAACGGTATTAAGATTCTGACCATGGCGGCACAGCGCGGCAACTGACCATGGCGCGACGAGCGACAGGACTGATGACGTCGGTGATGGTGCGGCTGACTACTAGTTTGCGTTTATTCTTTTTCTTTTCCTTTTGCTCTTATTTTTATTTATTTATTTCGTTTTTTAACTTTTTTTTAATTGTCTGTTGTAGTTCCTTTTTTTTTCTTTTGCCTTTTGATCTTATTTTTATTTGTTTATTTAATTTTTTTACTTTTTTTAATATTGTGTTGCTTAGTTGCTGTTACAAAACAGCATCAACTTTTTTTAATGCTGTGTTGCTGTTGTTAGAGTTTTGCTTTGTGTTCTTATTTTATTTTTTTAATGTTGTTGTTATAGTGTGTTTGTTGAATTTTGTTTTGTTAGTAAAATAGATTTTAATGTTGTTGAATTTTAATATTGTAAAATTGATTTTAATGTTGCAACCTCTTGCATAGTTGCTTTGTTGTTAATATTTAGATTTTAATTTTTAAATTCTCACCTGACACTACTTTTTAGCTTTTAAATTTATAGTGTGCTTAATTTTATTTTTATATGCAGTAAAATGTATTCTCACGTAATATTGCATAGGAGCATGTGACTGAAGGTCGAGCGGCCAATGGGAAGAAGACTTTTACTTATTTATATTGTGGGAAGACTATTAAAGGTGAAGGGATTAACAAAATAAAACAGCATCTTGCAAGAAAGTCGAGAGAGGTTGGGCAATGTAAGAAGGGTCCCTCAAATGTTAGGTACCGATTGGAAGAGTCACTAAAAGCAATTAGTGAGAAGAAAAAGCAAACTGTAAAAATTTTTGAGGAAAGTAATCCTTATGTTCCAAGTGTTTTCGAAGTTGAGGGGAATGATGCTGATGCTGAAAAAATAATATCACGAAGCGATAATGGAAATAAGAGTAGACTAACACCTGCACAAAAAGGGTATGGAAAGGGAAAGGGAAAGGGATTCATTAAAGTAGGTGATTATTTTGCACCCAGAACTACTCTGGGCTCTCAACCAACTGTCAAAAGTGTCCTTGAAAATAAAGAAGCAGTACATAAGGTTCATATGGCTGTTGCTAGGTTTATGTATGATGCTTGCATACTAATGAATATAGTGAACTCCATTTATTTTCAACTTATGTTTGATGTTGCAATTGCCATTTGAGCAGGATATAAAGCTCGTACGCATCACCAGATACGAGAAACTTTATTAAGAGACTCAAAGAAGAAGCTTCAGTTGTTTATTAACTCTATGAAGAGCACTTGGGCTGATGCTGGATGTACTATTATGGGTGATCATTGGAGCGATGGTAGGCAAAGAAGTTTGATTAATTTTCTTGTGTATTCCCCTTGGGGAATCACTTTTATGAAATCTGTTGATACTTCTGATGCGGTTAAAGATGCTTCTCTTCTTTTTAAATTGTTTCAAGAAATTATTGAGTGGATAGAAGTGAGTAATATTATTCACATGGTGATAGATAATGGAGCAAACTATGTTGCTTCTAGAAGAATTATTTGTGACACTTATAAAACTATAAATTGGTTGTCATGTGCAGCACATTGCTTGAACTTGCTGTTAAATGATATTGCAAAGATGGAGCATGTATACATGGCCTTACTACTAGAGCATCGACAGTGACAAAATATTTTTTTTAGGTAATTAACTGTGACATAAAAGAATGAAAAGATTACTTGTTTACAAGGAGCACACCCCAGACCTTACATACCCAAAACAACAAGCAAACGAAAAGACAAAACCCAAACAGCACCAACCCGGCTTTTAGGCTCAGCCAAAACCAAACAAACAAAGCTAGCAAAGAACGATGCCCCGACAATAACTTAACAGAGAATGGGCAGAGAATCAATGCCACTTTTCATAACAGGAGACCAACTACCGATCCAAATATAGAATTACACCAATATGGAAACCATACAAAATCGACCCACCCAATTAGGAGAACCAAAACCACAGAAAACAAACAATTTAACAAAACCAGTCAAAAGGGCCCCATAACCGATGCCATTTGAGGGGATCATCAGCCGAGGAACCTGCTAATCGAAACTGGAAGCAATCACAGCATTAACCACAAGAGGAAAAAATTTGCTCTCATGATGTGAACTTGCAATTATTTGAATTTCCTTGAACCCACGAACAACTTGAACTAAACCCAAGAACGTCAAAATCAAGTCAATGAACAAATCTTGACCCATTGAACTCTTGTTTCAAGAATCAAGATTGTAGCTAAGACGCCACAAGGAAGAAACCTTGATAAGTCCTTTACTTCACTCAAGAACTATAACAGAAACTTTCTCTCAAAGAATATTTTACTTCACTTTATTCATGCCAAAATAATACATGGAGGCTCCTTTATATAAGAGAAGGTTGGAAGCAATTCCTTATTTCTAAGCAATGTGGGATAACATGTGCTAGGATCATGTGCTACGATTGCACCAATCCTTGCTAGCCAAAACTAAACCTAACTAAATCCAATCATGGGCTGGCCGAAATTACTTAGGCCCAAACCCTTATTCATCTTGTAATAATTAAAAGCAAAACCCAACAAATTAAATAGTCTAACAAGCCCATAAGCATGAATATTAAAATCCAAAACATTAGGTTGTGCTTCTCTCCGTACCTTATATCACATGAAGTGGAGCAGGTTCTTCTTCTTGTGATCCCATCTTAAATGGTGGATTCTTGTATAATAAATTG
>JAULJZ010100296.1:0-33370 GCA_032270985.1 Heliamphora pulchella | reverse complement strand
AAGTCCTTCATATCGAACTGCCCAGATAACCATACTTTAACCGTAGATAATGCCCCCACATCGTTTTCGATGAGCAATATATCTTCTACATAAAGTACTAGAAAGATCACCATGCTTTCATCACGCTTTTTGTACACACATGACTCATCTGGATTTTGATCAAAATTATAAGACTTTATAACTTGATTAAACCGAGTGTTCTAAGACCTCGATGCCTGCTTAAGTCCACAAATGGATCTTTTAAGCTTGCACAACATGTGCTCCTAGCCCTTTGCAATGAATCCGTCTGGTTGTATTATATAGATACACTCGTCAAGACTTCCGTTAAGGAAAGCTGTCATGACATCCATTTGCCAGATTTTGTAATCAAAATGAGCGGTCATGGATAAGAGAATCCAAATAGACTTAAGCATGGCTACCGGCGAAAAAGTTTCCTCATAATCGATCCCTTCTTTCTGAGTGAACCATTTAGCAACAAGCCTAGCTTTGAAGGTTTCAACTTTCCCGTTTACTCATCTCTTTCTCTTGTGGATCCACTTGCATCTAATGGGTTTTATCCCTTCGGGTGGTTCTACAAGTTTCCAGACCTGATTGGAATACATAGATTCCATCTCTGAATTCAAAGTCTTTTGCCAAAGATCTGCATCTTTGTCTTATAGTGCTTCATTGTAGTTACAGGGCACAGTATCCAGTTTTTCTAGGATCTTGTCAAATGACTCTCCCAAGAACATATACCGATCAGGTTGATGAACAACCTTCCCACTACTACGAGGCACTACCTGTGTCTGTGTACTAGCAGTAATAGGCTATGCAAAACCTGAATTTCGTGCATCAGTACCTTGTTCTTGATTTGCACTTGTTCCGATAATTCTCTCACTACGACGAGGTAATGGAATATCAGTGACTTATGGTTCCTCTTCTATTCTACTGGTATTTTCTCTCAGTTCTTCCAGAATAATTTTGCTATTGGACCCGTGATCTCTAATATAATTCTCTTCCAAGAATCGGGCATTGGTGCTAATAATGACCTTTTGATCCTTAGAATTATATAATAGACCACTCATCGTTCCCTTGGGATACCCATAAAGAAACAGACTTCTGTCCTCGGTTCCAACTTACCTGCGTTCCCTTTCAGCACATGTGCTGGATAACCCCAAATCCGAATGTGTTTCAAACTAGGCTTACACCTGGTTCATAATTCTATGGGAGTATAAGGTACTGACTTAGAAAGTACCATGTTCAGAATGTAAGCCATTGTCTCTAAAGCGAGTCCCCAAAACGAATGTGGTAAACTTAAATAATTCATCATTAACCTTACCATCTCCATAAGAGTTCTATTTCTTCTTTCTACTACACCATTCTGCTGTGGAGTGCCAGGTGCAGTCAACTGCGATGTAATCCCCTCTGATGACAAGTAGTCCTTAAATTCTCTAAAGAGGTATTTCCCACCACGGTCGGATTGTAGTGATTTGATACTTTTACTTAAATGGTTCTCTGCCTCCTCCTTGAATTCTTTGAATTTCTCAAAATATTCAGGTTTATGGTGCATCAGGTAAATGTATCTATACCATAAGTAGTCATCAATGAAACTGACGAAGTACTCAAAGCCACCTCTATCCCAAATTTTTACAAGACCACATACATCAGAATGAACCAGCTTCAACGGTTCTTTAGCTTTATAGCTTTAGACCGAAAAGGGCCTCTTGGTCATATTACTCTCTAAGCAAGATTCATAGACTGGAAGTGCCTCCACTTTTAATGAACTCAAAGGTCCATCTGCTACCAGTCTGTTTATCCTTTTTAGATTATTATGACCTAAGCGTAAGTGCCAAAGAAACGTTTAGTTCATTAAAGAAGAAAACTTTCTCTTATATGGTCATATAGATGTATTATTCATTTCAGTCAATTGCAGTGTAGGAGATATTGGGGTAATAATATAAAGATCATTCACCAATGTACCAGAACAGATAATTCGTTTATTATCTATAATAACTACAGAGTTATTAAAATAAATTAAATATCCATCTTTAGCCAATTCAGAAACTGAATCTAAGTTCCTTCTAATGGCAGATACATAAAGACAATTTCTCAATACTAAAAATCGATCTCTACCAAAACTGAGAGTGACATCTGCTACTGTAACTGCTGTTACTTTTGTATTATTACCCATATGCAGGTAAATCTCCCCATCACTAAGTTGCTGGATTTTCTGGAACCCCTGCAATGAATTACAGACATGATTAGCGGCTCCCGTATCTACACACTAGGTACCGATAGATAACACTGCTAAACATATTTCCACAACCATTGAAGAGAAATTACCCTGTTTGTTCTGCTTTATGAGAAATACTGGACATAGCTTTTTCCAGTGCCGGGTCTGATTGCTGTGAAAACAGATGCCTTTTGGCTTTTTTACACCAGTCCGTGGCCCACTGACTACCTTGAAAATCGTATCTCCCTGTTTTTGGACCTTTTTCTTCTTCATGCCTTTCGGCCCAAAGGAAGAACCTTTTTCTAAAATAGACACATTTCTTGGTATTGAATGAATATCATTGGCAGTTAAAGCTATATCCAATTTTTATTTCCAGTCAACATAATTTGGTCCCGTAAGTTTGTTTTCTTTGAATATTGAAGTGAGTGGGTTGAAATCTATTTTAATCTTGAGAATCAAATAATTAAAAAATCATTAATTATGATGAGCAAAATTTTGAATTCATTTTAATTTGGTTCCCTCTACTATTTTAAAATTAATTTGCCAGCAGCCTGATAGCCTGAGAATAGCATGCTACGATGGGCGGACGTCTACTATTCTTCATAAGACCAGACATGCCAATTCTTTTTAATTTTACTATCTAGGCAACTAATCATGCCAAGTAAAATTAAATAGCTGACATAGTTTCGGTCTATTATATAATAGCAGTGACTCAGATAGAGAGGATACTATTATATACAGCTAAATGTTAACCATCACCTAATCCCAAATCAATCGCTTCGCAATGAACCCTTCAGATGAAAAAGTGATCCACACTAACAATTATCCAGAATTATCCCTAAAGGAGATTTGTACTGGCGATACAGTAATTAATCTGTCCGTTGGAGAGGAAGGCCTTACTGTCAACACGTAGAGTTTAATTGCATCGCCTACAAACTGGTGATGGAGACCGTAGGATTTATCTATGAATAAATTCTCTCTCCCACTTAGATATTTAAAATATTTTTTAGGGTTATAAAATATTATTTAGTTAAAATAAATTTATTAATTTTGAAAGCCCCACGATCTGAAAGAATGAAATATCTTTCTGTATATACGATTCCAAATATTTTGATTTATCAAATCATCTTTTTATTTTAAATGCATAACAAATAAAATTTAATAAACGTACAGTTTTTCCTCCAGCTTTTCAGCTAAAGTAGTGATTAAAAGTATTTATTTCTTTTATTTTTGTTCCACATTATTTGAAAAAAAAAATTATTTCGATTAAATATTTTACTATTTAATTAATTCAAAATTCGGAATTAATTCCCACGTTTTTCTAAGATATCCAATTTATAAAAAGAATTATTTTTTAAACGTGATATTTTGTAAAAAAAATAAAATATCTAAAGTTTTTCATTTAATTAAAATTGATTATTTAAAAAAAATTTAATTTAATTTTTAATTACAAAACATTTTAATTAAAACTGAATTTCTGAATTAATTAAATTATCAGGATAAATAAAACTAATAATTATCGTCCACGCAATTAAAATATAAAATAAATTAAATGCAAGATAAATAAAAAATATCCCGATTTTATAATTGTATCGAAACTCTAAAGAGTTTTCAGTCTCCTAGTTAAGGGTAAGCTTGAATAGTTTAATTTTTATCAGCTTCCTGTATCATGTATCAGAATTTGTCAATCAGAAAATTCAAGCCAACTAAATAGATCCTGAGATTGCGGAAACATCTGTTTGGAATTTGCGCCACATTAGGAAACGAAACAGTGATTGCGCACTGTTTTGAATCCCAACCAAACAGCCCCTTCCTTGCGCCGCTAGGACTGTTTTTGGGAAAGTTTCAACTTTTTTGATAAAAAGAAACTCCTGTTCAAGCTAGGAAAACTGCTGCAGTTTGGAATCTAATTGCCGCATTTGTTAGCTCCAAAAATCCGCTAGGATTTACGCTGCACACTATTTTGATTTCTTTGGATGAAAAAAAAAAAAGAAAACAGGCCTGCTGGAACCGTCGGCTGTGATTGCTGCGGTTTGATTTAGCTTTTTAAAACCATCACATCATAAACCGCTGGATTGCTATTGGGTTTTAAAACCCATACACTGTATTGATCAAAGCTGTGGATTGCTTGGAAACTGTATGAAACCGGCGGCTTGGGCTGCATTTGGGAATAGCCGACTGCTGCTTCAGTTGGCCTCTGTTTTTGGCTGCTAGCACCACTTGGAGATCAACACACTTTTGGAATTTTCTTGGATCACTGCTGCTGTCCAGAAAACCGCTGCCTAAGCCAGCGTTCGATGAACAGAAAACCACTTCAGTGATATTTGGAAGAAAACCCAACGCCGCTACAGTGTGTTTGGAAAGCTGCTGCGGTTTTTGATTGCTGAAACTGCCGGCTGTTTGGCCATTTCTTTTTATTTAGCCAGAAAAAAATACCGGAGCTTAAAACCACAGGAACCACTGCTGGTTGCCGCCGCCAACCACCGCTGTTTCTTCCATACATGTTCTTATTTTTTTCTTTCTAATAAACTTGAAAAAAAAACTTAAAAAATAAAAAATATTTACATCGAAAGTTATGTCCCGTAGGCTCACATTCGATCTAAAAATTAATTAATCTGTCACGGTCAACCTTTGTGATTAAGAATATTAATTAATCATCGTTCAGGTATTCAATCAAACATGGAAATAAAGGATGATTATAAAATCGAAATTAGAACGCCTGCAAAACAAAATTAACAACAGTTCTAAAATTACCCGACCCCCAATAACCAAAAACAAAAAATAAAACGGCTTTGATACCAATTTGTTGGAAGCAATACTGCCAAGATCATTATTTTTTAAAACGATTTTCGGTAAAAAATTAACTGGACGGGCAAACGTCGAAATGGACTCCAGATAAAACTTTTGACGACGAATGATCAAAATAAAACCCATGCAACCAAAGTTAATTTAGAAGAATATCTCTTGTCGATCTAGTCTTCAACTACGACTTGATTCTGAGTTGAAACTCCAGTAAGATCTTCTATTGTATTTTCTTACGTGATACTCGAATGTAGTGTGGGTTACGATCTTTCGAGAACTCGTACCGGTAAAACTCCGTTATATTTAAGTCTTGAAAGACAAAAATAATATCATAATAATAATGATCATAAATCATCAAAAATTGGTTCAGCTTACCCGTGATTATATATAGGGCTACAGCAGCGACATGGGGAGTAATTATGAGTTAGACTTCTAGTGGAACACAGACACCTACTAGAGGTTTCTGCAATTATGGAAAGACATGTTACGGTTTCTGTAATTTTCATAAAATACTGAATTACAGTTCACACCACTAAAGATCAATAATTACACTCTGACCCATAATTTCAAGACCTTCTTGCATTGAGCTCCTGTTATTAAATACTTACCATTTCTCACCTCGAAAAGATTCCCGATACCCGCCAATTAAATTTAATTACTGACAATTTAATTTAATCGGCATCTTGGTATGGTATTCCTTAAACCCTTCCGCTTAACTTATTTGACCTCCGGATAATTAAATCCATCTGTAAAGTTTGACCTGGTCAAAACTTATAAGTATCCTTAAAGAAGTATCGTCAATCTCGATTTTTTGGGACATGAATTCTGTCAATAATTAATATTGCTATATAAATAATATTGCTAACTAACTCACCGGGAATATAGATCTAGATAAGATCGCACCCTCTAATAAATCAAAACAACGAATATTAAATATATGCAAATTAATAATTATTTCAAGATTAAAAGAATAAGCACAATTCATAATAATCTTGTGGTGTGAATTAATTTATATTGTCAGTACAAAATTAATTATCTCAAATATCCCGTTCAATACACACAAAGTGTACTAGCATAGAGAGTCGAAATAATAGGCGACGCTATTATCTGTTCCCCGTAACCAAGACAGGCTTACTGAAACTTTGTGCTACAATCGTACCGATGGTATGTTCATTTCCATTTAAATTGTGAACATAAAATTTATATTCTACAAGAACTTAAAATCTGATCTTCTATGTGCAAGTCATACTCTACACACCAGATTAAATACTGTACAGAATATTGGACATCCATGCATATCAAAGAAATGATATACATACATTTCTAATAATGATTCTCATAAAATAGAAAATTAATTTTATTAAAAATAAAATTAAATACTAAAAACATGATTTTCAGTATACCAATCCTAACAGTTGAAGCACAGGGTTCAGATTCTGCATAGTGTGTTACTGCTAGGACACAAACACAGGTAGTGTGTCGTCATAGTGGGAGGGTTGTTCATCAATCTGACCGGTAAATGTTCTTGGGAGAGTCTTTTGGTAGGATCTCGGCATAACTAGATACCGTACCCTATAACTATAATGAAGCACTTCAAGATAAAGTGCAGATCTTTGGCAAAGGGCTATGAATTTACAGATGGAATCTATGTATTCTAATTAAGTTTGAGAACTTGTAGAACCACCCGAAGGGGTAAAATCTATTGGATGCAAATGGATCTACAAGAGGAAGAGAGGAGCAAACAGGAAGGTTAAAATTTTCAAAGTTAGGCTTATTGCTAAAGGGTTCACTCAGAAAGAAGGGATCGATTATGAGGAAACCTTTTCACTAGTAGCCATGCTTAAGTCTATCTGGATTCTCTTATCTATTGCTGCACATTTCTATTACGAAATCTGACAAATAGACATCAAGACAGCTTTTCTTAATAGAAGTCTTGATGAGTGTATTTATATGATACAACCAGACAGATTCATTGCAAAGGGACATGAGCACATGTTGTGTAAGATTTAGAGATCTATTTATGGACTTAAGCATGCATCGAGATCTTGGGACGCTCGGTTTGATCAAGCCATTAAGTCTTATAATTTTGATCAAAGTTCGGATGAGTTCTGTGTGTAAAAGAAGCATGACGAAAGCGTGGTGATCTTTCTAGTACTCTATATAGATGATATCCTCCTTACTGGAAACGATGTGGAGGCATTATCTTTGGTTAAAGTATGGTTCTCTGGGTAGTTCGATATGAAGGACTTGGGAGAAGCCAATCACATCCTTGGGATCAAGTTTATGCCAGATCAGAAACGAAGAATGTTAGGCATATCACAAACAAAGTATATCGATGATATTCTAGCTTGTTTTAGCATTCAGGATTTTAAGAAAGAGTTTTTTCCTTTTTAGGCATAAAATCACTCTATCCAAGGATAGTGTCCTAAGACACCTGATGATATAGAGAAGATGAAGGCAGTTCCTTATGCTTTGACAGTAGGAAGTCTCATGTATGTTATGCTCTGCACTATACCTGACATCTATTTTGCCGTTGGTATGGTTAGCAGATATCAGTTTAACCCAGGACAGGAGCATTGGACTAGGGTAAAGAATATAATCAAGTACCTTAAAAGGACTAAGGATTATATGTTAGTTTACCAGGCGGACAGTCTAGTACTATTGGGGTACACAGACTCAGATTTCCAGTCTGACAAGAATTCTCGTAAGTCTACCTCAGGATATGTGTTTACCTTAGGAGGTGGAGCTCTAAATTGGAGAAGTATCAAGTAGTCCTGCATTGCTGATTCCACCATGGAGGCCAAGCACCTAGTAGCTTCTAAAGCAGCCAAGGAGGCCATTTAGCTCAGGAACTTCTTGTTGGATCTAGATATGGTACCTTTAGTTTAATCAGTAATTACACTTTATTGTGACAATAGCGGAGCAGTTGCAAACTTATAGAAACCAAGAGTCCATAAAAAAAGAAAATACATTGAGCGTAAGTATCACCTAATACAAGAAATTGTACAGAGAGGTAATGTTGCTGTAACCAAGATTGTATCAGCAGACAATCTTGCATATCTTTTACAAAAAATTTACTGGCTAAGACTTTTGATAGTCATGTAGAGAGCATGGGAGTCAGATGTATGGCAGTATAGTTTTGAGTATAAGTGGGAGATTGTTACGGTTAGTATACTGAAACCATATTTTTAGTATTTAATTTTATTTTAATAAAATTAATTTTTTATTTTATGAGAATCTTTTTGTGCAATGTATATGTATCATTTCTTTAATGCTATGCATGGATGTCTGATATTCTGTATAGTATTTAATTTGTTGTGTAGAGTACGGCTAGCACACAAAAGATTAGATTTTAGGCTCTTGCAGAATATAAATTTTATGTTCACAGTTTAGATGAAAATGGACATATCATCGGTACGATTATGACACAGAGTTTTAGTTGGGCCTATTTTGGTTACGGGGAACATATAATAGCGCCGTCTGTTGTTCTGACTCTCTCTACTAGTGCACTTTGTATGTATTGGACGGGACATTTAGGATAATTAATTTTATATTGATTATATAAATTAATTCACACCCTAAGATTATTATGAATAATGCATATTCTTTTAATCTTGAAACAATTATTGATTTGCGTATACTTAATATTCGTTGTTTTGATTTATCAGATGGTGCAATTTTATATGAGTCTATATTCCCAGTGAGTTAGATAGCTGCATTATTTATATGGTGAATATTAATTATTGAAGGAATCCACGTCTCAAAAGATCGAAATTGACGATATCCCCTTAAGAAAGCTTATAAGTTTTGATCGGGCAAAACCCTGTGGGTGGATTTGATTATCCGGCAGTCAAATAAGTTAAGTAGAAGAGTTTAATGGATATCAAGATGCCGATTAAATTAAATTGTTACTAATTAAATTTTAATGGCGGGTATCGGGAATCTTAACATGGCGAGAAATGGTAAGTATTTATTAACAGAAGCTTAATGCAAGATGGTCTTGAGATTATAGGTCAGAGTGCAATTATAATTTTTTAGTGGTGTGAACTGTAATTTAGTATTTTATAAAAATTACAGAAATCGCTACTAGTTTCTCATAATTATAGATACTGCTATGAGGTTTACTTAATTGCAGAAACCGTTGATACGTGTCTGTGTTCCACTAGAAGTCTTACTGATAATTACTCTCCAGGTCTCAACTGTAGCCCTATAAATATGCGGGTAGGCTGAACCAGTTTCATAACTTAACTTCTAAGACTAAAGCTGTTTAGGTTCTACCGGTATGCATTCTTGATAGATTGTAGCCCACCCTAAATTCAAGAATCGTATAAGGGAATACAATAGAAGTTAAGTTAGGGTGGAATACAATTTTTATCTATTGTGTCGCCAAAAGAAAAAACCTAGCCCAAGTCTAACTACTTCCAAATGCTTCTCTAGTTTATAAATTGATGATTGAAAGTTGGCTAATTGAATATGAAGTGTATGATGAAGCATGTTTGTGTTGTGTGACTTGATTTACATGTTTAGGTTAATCTAAATTTGATGAATAATGATTTAAAGTAATTATATGATGAATAGTAGCCATGCTATGAAATTAGAATAATATTTTGAGAGTTGTATTCCATGCTTCAAATGATTGCACCTAGTGCTTCAAAGACTTGTAACTTATGCTACGTTAGTTTGTACATTTGCCATGCTTAGTTTTATGCCATGCTATAAGTAGTTATATTTTGAGATATATGTTGTACCGTTGTGAGCACTGTCATATTGCACACATAGCATGTTGGAGTTCACTTTGTATATACCGTTGTAGGTTTGGGAATATTAGAGTTATCATTTCTTCGGTTCTATGTCTAGGGTGTCCCAGGTGTATCGGTTTTTGAGAAATATTTTGAGATAAATTTTCTGGTTTTATGAAAGTGATTATGATGGAAGGTTGTTGGGTACCATGAGTTCGTCGCTAGCACTATGAGTTGCGTACCATAGACTTTAGGTTAACACTAGACAATAAAATCACGACTCCTAAGGTGGTTGCATTGGGTACACAGCCAGATTTGCATTGGTACCGATCGCATTCACTAATACAACCGCATTACACCGGTCCCCACCCCACGCCATTGTGATTAAATAAATTAGTAGGGGCATGAAGCTAGGTGACATGGTTATTATTTACAATGAGGTTCGATTGATGGCTAAGTGTTCAATTTGTCCAATGAAGTCTACTTTTGAATTCTCGACGTGGAATTTATTTGTTTGGTTGTTTAGATTGTGGTGTATGGTCGGGCTAGGCACTTTTATTGCATTTATCATCACATTCCTTGCATAGTTGGCCACTTTCATATTTACCTGCTTAGCATGTTATATCTTTCAAATTTGCCTGTGTCCTTGAAATATAAATGCTTTAAGTATTGTATGGAGTGTGTTGTGGTGATTTTGTGTCGCGAGTGTGGTTAGCGAGTTTAGAGTGTTTTCTTCTAGGCTTCGGCTCATGGCGTTATGCCGCAGGTGAAGAAGAAGTCTTACCTTACAGAGAAGAATCGACCGAATGGGGCGAGTACCTGGAGCACGATGATCTAGGCAAAGCTTAGCTCAGTGAAAGTGCACAATCTTTTTGTCTGTTGTCTCATAATGTCTTTTGTACCTTTTGTAATCACGCTTGAATGACTGTAATATCTGTATTTTGTGGGCTTTTTGAGACTCAAATGATGTAATATTATAATGATTATCTATGAATAAAATGTTAGAATAACCCTATTTGTATGTATATATATGTCATAACGTACCTAGGAGCCAGGGCGTTACAAAAACCAAGAAAAACAAATAAGCCACTGGTCATTTTACATTCGAAAAAGGGGTCATTGTCACATAATTTTAAACTCATGAAATTAAGCTACTGAAAGCATAAAAAGTTTGCGGTCGTGAGTAACAACATCACGGTTGCAAACATTTCAAGGCTCAAAATTCGCGGTCGTGAGTAACAATGTCATGGCTGTTAGATGTTAGTGAATAAAAGTTATGTCTGCTACATTGGTTGTTGCGATTATAATATTAAATGCATTATTTATGATGTTTTGGAGTTATAGTGAGTTAGGTGTGAACACATAAGGTGTGAAATAGTATTTTGAAAACTTTATAATCGTTTCGAACAAAAACAAGAAGATGATAAAATTTGAAATCGAAATTGAGATCATGCAATTATCAATCTAAAATGAAAGTAAAAATGACAGAACAAACCTAATTTTGACCTTTTTATGGGAGGCCGAAGATGTGGAAAGAGAAACGTCGTAACTTTTACTATTATACCTATAAAATGATGATATGGGCTTAACCTCAAGGCAGGAATGGAACACTTATCTATCTATCCTTCAATCACTGAGAACGATTTTGGTACTCTGAGAGTGGGTAGTAAAGCTTGGAAATACGACAACTAGAATTTTAAGGTAACAATTCGACTGAGTTTTAGTAAGCTAAATAATTTCCTTCCTCAAATTGACCCAGAGGGGTTTCAAGTTATGGGCCAAGTGCCTAGGATGATGCCCTATGGCGTGCTGACATGTAGAAATAATAGAAGGTTACACTATCAGGCATCAAATGTTGTGGCTGCAATGAATGAAGGTGACAGTCACATGGGAATTAAGATGTGGACAAATATGCCATGTTGCATGATGCAAAAGATGTGGACAAATATGCCACGATGCATGATGCAAACAAACAAATTGATATCAAGGTCACAAACAAGATAAGGGATGAAACATAAACCTTATGGTCATGTCAAGACCTAAGACTTCAGGAGATACAAAGAATTTTAAAGGTCAAGTCAAGACCAAAACAACGGGAAGAAAATACAAATTTAAATTTGTATTGTCTACGATTGAGTCAAGAACCTAAAAAATCATATTCGATGGACAATACAAATTTAAAGATCGAGTCAAGGCCTATAAATTTAAACAAACGATTGAGACAAAAATGAATTTCTAAGGTCGAATCAAGACCATAAAGAATCATTTCTATAGAGCAAGCAATAAATTTAAATATCGAGTCTAGACCTAAAAATCTAGACAAGAAAAAAAAATGAATTTTTAACATCGAGTCAAGACCATAAAAAATCAATTTTAAGAAGGGGATGAATAAATTTAAAGATCGAGTCAAGATTTTAAAATTTATACAAGCAATGGAAATGAATTTCCAAGGTCGAGTCGCGATCCTAAAGAATTATTTTTATGAGGAAAACATAAATTTAGTGGTTGAATTAAGAACTAAAAATTTATACGAAAAAATCAAAATAAAAATAATTTTCTAAGGTCAAGTCAAGACCTTAAAAAGTCATTTTTATAGTAAAAACATGTAAGGGCCTATATTTTCAAACACAGGATTTAGAATCCTAATAGTGAATTCTCAACATAAATAAAAAACTCGTGAAACCCTAACAATAGTTCTCAAGGTCACATGTATGCCGAAAACTCTAAGTCAAGATAGAGTGATTTGGTTTCTTAAAGATTGAACCTAAAACTTAGGTAAGCCCAAGACTAATACGTGATTAGCGCAAAAAGTCACCTAAGGCCAAAAAATAACTAAAGAAAAGTCCAATCCTAGGCCTTAACAAGAGTTAAGAACTAAAACTCCAACGAAGCCCAAAACATTAACAAGGCCCAAAAGCTAAAATAAAAGCCCAAGAAAAGATTTTGGTGCAACTTAAATTGAAGGCCCAATTAGCAAATTAAGCCAAAGAAAAATAAAAATAAAGCCTATGGGTTAAGCCCAAGTCAAAAATTAAAAAAAAATGAAATTTAATTCTTTTGGCCCAAAAATTTAAAATTTAAGAATTATTAAATACAAAAATTATTTAAATAAAAAAAGCGAAGACCCCTATGTGGCTGGCTTCCTTAGGGAGTTGTGCCAAAAAGTATAAAAAGTGTACTTTTTAATTTTGGGTGGATTTGCATTGGGAACATGCAAATTTATACTGCATTTGCAATTTTTTAGTATAAATGGAGCAGTTTCGGATAGTTTTAATATTTTTATGTTCTACGAAATTAACTTTAAAATAAAATCTAAACTCTAGAAAATTAAGTAAGTCTCGTACAATTGTCACCTTTTGTGTCAAAATATCTTCACTGGTATCTTGAACACTTTTCTGCTTAATTTTAGCTGAAACAGTTTTATTCAGCTAAAATCTTGTCAACTCTTTGTCATTAACCAAGTGACAACACACTAGTTTATTAGGCTATAATCATGAAAAAGTCTCTAAACCTATTCTAATTAATTACCAAGCAAACCCCAAGAAATTACAAACTTGATCTTTCCATGAGATTATAAATAGAAGATCATTTCCACTCAGTTTCTGCTATAATTCTTGGCCAATAGGGAGAGAATAGAGAGAGAAGGCCCAAGAAAGAAGAAGAAGAAGAAGAAGAAGAAGAAGAAGAAGAAGAAAGAAAGAAAGAAGAAAAAGGAAGAAAATGAAGGAAGAAAGTCTAGGTAAAGCTTAAGTCCATCTTCTTTGATCAAGATCATATAGGTAGGAACACCTACAACTCATCTTAACATCTCTTCCAACCCCTCTTTACAATAAATAATATGATCTAAGTAGCTATAAATAAGATTAGAAACAAGAAGGTTTAAAAAGAATTAAATAGAAGATAGCTTAGTTGTTCCGCACGGAATGGCGCCTTGTGTTTTGTTTTCTTTCTGAGTTAAACAATAGTATAATGTGAATATTAATACATCTATAATATACTAGTTTTAGTGCCTAAATATCATAAATGGACCCAAAAAATAAGTTAAACAAGAGTAGGAACAAGTCTACTGGAAAAAAACCAAGAAAAATCCATTTTCTTTCTCATTCCCGAATTGTTTGGTGAACCTAATGGTGTCTTATTTAAAACCAATTTTTACAGAAGTTTCATGAGATTATTATTAGCATGTGTGATTTTTGGTAGAACCCAAAATGATGCGTAAGTACCCGGAACATAATTTTTATGCTTTGATGCCAAATGTGCAGAAAAACAACCCACTTCGACAATTTTTAGAATATTCTAAAAGCATCCCCGCATGTCACGCTTTATGTCCAGAGTTATATTTTTGAGTTATCTTTCATCTAAAATTTATTTGGAGTGATTTGACAAGACAATTTTTCCTAAAACTCGATTTTACCAAATAGTGTTGTTTTTGGACCTCTTCTCTTCAATGAATTTTTTTCCCTGTTTAGAAAAACCTTTCGGATTAGTTGTCTTCATATGAGATGTTCCTAACATGTATATATGTCACCCCATAAACTTTCATGGTAAAAAAATGTCTTTAAATATGGTAAATGAATTTTACAATGTGAACCTAACATGCTGAATTTTTAGAGAAGTTGATTAGTGATGCTTAAGTATGTGAATGGTTGTGTTATGTTTATATCTTGCCATGAATGAGACTTGTTGATGTTATTATTGTACTCAAAGTATGTTTAGAAGTAGTTAGACATCTTGCGATGAAAGCATGAGTAGTGAACTTAGTGTACGCATATGGATTTGAAAGTTGAACAATGAATGAACTTTATTCTTCAAAACAAACTTAGCATTTGACATGGGGAGGGTTGAGTATTGTGTTATGGAGTTAAGGAAGGGTCCATTGATGTCTTGAGCCATGCTAGGTCCTGATCCATGCCTTATCTTGATCCACGCAGGGTAATCAGCTAAGTACATGAAGTACTAGACGAGGATACTGCTGATGGTAAACCACACATCATGGCACTTAGCTGAGTACACGTAGTACTGGATAAGAAAGATGATGTGGCGTGGACAAGGTGTATGGGAACATGAGTTTATGGGAGCATAATGGTATCATGGTGGTGAGGCCCATTGTGGTAACGCAACATTGAGTAATATTGGGATGGGTTCTCTAGCAAGAATCGAGAGGAAAGCACTTACTTGAGAACGTTGAACTTTTGAGAGCTTGAACAAAAAGAACATAGTGGTGTTAGGTTAAACCCTTGCATTGGCTAGTGTGTAGTTGAGAACATGGATTTTTGTAGTGTGAACAACAAGAACATAGTGAGTTAGGTTGAACCCTTTCATTGATTAGTATATATCATTGTGTATCTTTTGTATGGATATTATTGTGTATTGGTGTGTTATGGGTAGGTTAGTTGGGTTATAGTTGTTCATCTGAGCGTAGCTCACGGCATGTAAATGGCAGGTGAAAAAGAAGCATACGAGGAGGTAATCACGACTGAAGACGAGGGGCACTAGACTCTGCCCAATGTAGAAGAAGAAACTGTGGAGGAATTCCTAAACTAGTTTAGTAATGTGATATTTTATTTCTGCGACTCTGATGCACTTTTTGTAATATTGGAAATTCTCTTTCGATATATTTAAAGTCTTACTCCTGTTAACTTATTCTTTTAAGTCGAGTTAATTATAAGTTTAATGGTAGTTTATGTTTAATAAAAAAATATATGCTATTTTCACAAGTAATTAAAGAAAGAGTCTTTTAAATGATGTGTAGACCTAGATTTTATTGTGTGAATTATATGAATCTATACTTGTTATTTGTAACTATTATGTATCACACCTTTTTAAAGAGTAATAAAGAAAGTATAAGAACAAGAGTTCTTTTAAAGCATTTTTACCTTAAACCTTGTTATGCCAACTTGTAGATGCCTGATAATGAGCCATCGTCGCCAGATGAAGGTTGGTTATCTGACCCCGAGTTTGACTCCAATCCGAAGGAGGCTCCGATACATGCAAAACCACTAGCGTGGGTCTTCCCTACTATAGAAATCGAGTTTCCTTTAGAAGCTCCTCTAGTTGAAGATCCTAGAGAGGTTATCGACATTGAAGAAACGGAACCAAGAAATGAAGCCTATGTAGAAATCCGCTGGAGAAGCACCAGGACTCCTACCTTTTTTCCAGTAGGAATTCAGGTTTATGTCTTAGTAGCCCCCCTGATCAGGTGCGCATGGAAGTCACTTGTAGCGACCTATTACTTTTTTGGGCCAGTTACCATTCTTCAGCAATTTTGTCCAACCACATACAAGTTGGCGGTACCCCCATGTTTTTTCGAATGTGTTGGGAATGCGTTACCTTTCACCTTTCTATGATATCAGAGACCATGGGACAAGTACCGAATTTTTCATTATGATGGACTCCTAGACTTCGACAATATCGACACTTACATGGAGACCCCAGTTATTGTATTCGATCGAGAAAGGAGAGATCCGCTATCCCCTGACACGTGGTACTATAAAATCCACTAGGAAAGCTATAGGATCACTGCGACAACCTAGGAGGTTGAATCTCTTGCTCGAAGATGTTACTCGAACCTGCTCTTATATTAGAATTTTGATGATGTATCTTTTGTGTGGTTGTTCCCTTTTGTTGTAGTACTCAGTAACTAGTATCACGAGAGTCTTGAGATTCTGTTTATGTATTAACACTTAGTGATTCGTATCACTAGAGTAACTCCAAACTTGCAACCCTTTTGCAATAAAATCTTAATGAAATTCTTTTGTGTTACATTGTGTGTTCTTTGTTTTTAAGTTGTTTGTGTGAACCCTAATGACTTGTGCACCTAAAAAAATCAAACTTAAATGAACAAATCAAGAAAACAAAGTCCATATTTTCTTCTCTTGTAGAAATGTCTGGACGAAGAGGTAAAGGGACAGGACAAGGGATCCAACCTGAAACACTTGAAATCCTTATTCAAGACCCACCTCACCATGAAAACAACTAAAACCATGGATTGGGAGAACTAGCCCAAGCTTTGAGAGTGTTGGCAACCAACATGAACCCCCACTCGCCACGAGTCCTTCACGATTGAGCTTGGCTATTATTTGAATTCTAGAGATAGAGACCTGCCATATTCAATGGAGACACCACCCCATGTCTAGCCAAAGGATGGCTAAGATAAATCAATAAAATGGACATCATGAATATTGAACACGACGGTGATAAGGTTGCGTTGGCAACGTATCAGTTGGAAGGTGAAGCCAATTACTGGTGGGAATGACTCAAACCACTGTGGATGTAATGACTCTCACTTTGGCCCATTTCAAAGAACTCTTTCTTGAGAAATATTTTCCTACCACCTCCAAAGAAGATATTGTTCAAGAATTTCTGAGTTTAAGGTAAGGAAAATTATCAGTAACTTAGTATGCTAACCGATTCGATGAACTGAGCCATTATGCACTAACCATAACTCTTGACGAAAACTCAAAAGCAAGAAAGTTTGAATGGGGATTGGAGCCCGTAGTTAGAGGAAAGGTGACTCTTCTACAGCTACCCACATATGGACAAGTAGTGAAAACAGCCTTAGTAGTAGAAAGAGAGCTGAACGATTCAAGAAGAATTTGGGATCAGAATAAGAAGAGTAGATCAGTTCAGAAGGGACCTGTCCCGAATAATAGAGGAGGAAATGCATAGAAGCCCTACTCACATCGTCCGTCAAAATTTCAACCAAACTTTGCAAGAAGCACGGATATGTTTAGGAAGTGCTTCAAATGTAGACAAGAAGGACACATGATTCGCGACTGCCCTCTATGGTCAGCAGCTAACCACAATGCACAAACGAGTAACAACTCACAAGCCTTACTTAAAGGATCAGGACCTACCTATCAGCCCTAGCCCAAGCCTGGACAAGCAAGAGGTTTCAGCACAGCCAAGACGCCAATAGCTCCAAGAGTCTTTACAATTCAAGAGGAGGAAAGATGTGACCCCTCAATCATTTAAGGTGCCCTTATACTTTTAAATTCTTGGGTACAAGTCTTATTGGATTCTAACGCTTCACATTCTTTTATATCAATTGCTTGTGCTACTGCGTTAAGTTTAGAACACGAACCCTTAAAATCTACAATGAGTAGCATCACCCTTAAGAGGAAATGTTCGAGTAGAATTAGTTTGTAAATCTTACGACATTGAAATCTAGTCTTCCTCTAACGTGCGACCTTAGAGTTATCAAGATGACTGATTTTGATATCATACTCCGTATGAACCTGATGAACAAGATCTTCACACCCTACCTCGATCTGTTCATAGTAGTCTTTATCGATGACATCCTGATATACTCTGCGTCTGAAGAAGAACATGAATAGCATTTGAGAATAGTTTTACAAGCCCTATGGGAGAATCAGTTATATGGAAAGGCTAGTAAATGTGAGTTTTAGTTGAAAGAAGTGAAAATTTTAGGACATGTGGTCTTTGAAAATAGTGTAGCAGTAGACCCAAGCAAAGTGGAAGCCATATCGAAATGGAAGCAGCCCAAGTCAGTATTTGAAATCAAACATTTTCTGGGTTTAGTCGGATACTACAAAAGATTTATCTAAGATTTTTCTAGATTAGCAAAACCTATGACCCATCTGACCACGAAAGGAGTAAAGTATATATGAATGGAGGAATGCGAAGGTTCTTTCCAAGAACATAAGAAAAGAATGACGAGTGCCCCTATCTTAATCCTTCTTGAGAGAGATGAAGGGTACATAGTATACTGTGATGCTTCGAAGGAAGGCCTCAGATGCATGTTAATGTAGAAAGGAAAGTTCGTAGCCTACGGTTCTAGGCAGGTGATGAATCATGAAAGGAACTACCCTACGCACGACTTAGAACTGGCAATTGTAATTTTTCCTTGAAGCAATGGCGACACCACCTGTACGGAGAAGAATTCAAAGTCTTCACCAATAATAAAAGCCTCAAGCACCTTTTCACTCAGAAAGAGTGGAATATACGACAAAGACGTTGGATGGAATACCTGAAAAACTACCGTTTTACCTTGTCGTATCATCCAAAAAATGCAAATGTCACAGCAGATGCCCTCAGTCGAAAGTCTAATACTCTAGTGGCCAGTCTAACCTCGAGGGAATGGAAAATGATGGATGCCTTAAATGAATTTCATCTAAAATCGATGGAGAGAAATGAAGGAGCATGTCTATTTGCTGTTATAGCTGCACCTACATTACAAAATGAGATCCTAGAAGCTCAAGCCATGGATCAAGAGACAAGTTATCTCAAGGCACGATACACTAGAAATAACAAAATGACCGATTGGACCATTCATTCAGATAGAAGGCTACGGTCCTCAAAACAAATTTTTGTACTAGACGTTGAAGATCTATGAGGAGCTGTTCTCAAAGATTTCCATCAATCCAACTTTGCCGTACATCCGGGGAGGAACAAGATGTACCAGGATCTCAAGCGTTAATATTGGTGGGGCGGGATGAAGAAAGATGTTGCATCTTTTGTAGTAAGATGTCTCACCTACCAACAAGTCAAAGTAGAACACCAAAGACCAGGAGGGAGATTACAACCTTTGCCCACACCGGTATGGAAGTGGGAATATATAACTATGGACTTCGTCATCGAACTTCCATGATCCTCACATGGACACAATGCTATTTGGGTCGTGGTGGACCGATTAACAAAATCTTCACACTTTCTACCAATAGGTATCACAGCCACCCTTGACTCCTTGAGTAGACAATATATTTAGGAGATTGTATGGTTACACAGAGTACCTATCTCAATCATATCAGATTGTGATCCCCAATTCACTGCACAATTATGGGAAAGTTTACAAAAATCTCTGGGCACCAACCTATGTTTTAGCACTGCCTTCCATCCTTAGACTGACGGACAATCAAAACGTATTATCTAAATTTTAGAGGATATGTTACGAGCCTATGTCATGGATTTCAAGAGAAACTGGGAACAGCACCTACCGCTGGTAGAATTTGGCTACAACAACAGTTATCAAGCAAGTATCGGTACAGCACCCTATGAGGTACTCTACGGTCAACATTATCATTCAGCAATCTATTCAACTGACATTGGAGATGCCTATCATTTTCAACCAGAGATCGTGTAGGAAACGATAAAGAAGGTGTAACTCATCCAGGAGAGATAAGTGACAATGCAAAGTCGATAAAAGAGTTATGTAGATCAATAAACAAAATCACTAACTTTCGAAATTGAAGATCACAACTTCTTGATGATACGACCCCGAAGAGGAGTCATACTTTTTGGAAAGAGAGGAAATCTATCGCCCCGCTATATAAGACCTTTTGAAATATTGCAAAGGATTGGAGAAGTAGCCTACCAGCTAGTACTACCACCGCAGCTCAACTGAGTGCACAATATTTTTCAAGTATCTCTTCTAAGAAAGTACATGGCGCACCTAACTCACATCTTGGACTAGAAGGAGTTTAAGATAAACAAGGATAATTCATTCGAAGAAAAGCTAGTAAAGATTTTGGATAGATGGGAGAAGAACTTACGTGGGAAGACTATTGTATTAGTATAAGTTGTTTGGCATCATCGAGGAATGGAGGAATCAACGTGGGAAAGAGAAGACACCATCCGCGTAAATCATCGTCAATTGTTAGAGAATGAAGGTACATCTTTAATTTTGGGGAATAAAATTTATTTAAGGGGGTAATGATGTAAGGGCCCGTATTTTCAAACACAGGATTTAAAACCCTAATAGTGAATTCTTAACGTAAACCGAAAACTCATTAAACCCTAACAATAGTTCTCAAGGTCACACGTATGATAAAAACTCTAACTCGAGATAGAACGATTCGATTTCTTAGAGATTGAACCTAAAACTTAGGGTGAGCCCAAGACTAATATGGGATTAACCCAAGAAGTCACCTAAGGCCAAAAGATAACAAAGGGAAAGTCCAACCCTAGGCCCAACAAGAGTTGGGGACTAAAACTCTAACGAAGCCAAAACTTCAACAAGGCCTAAAAGCTAAAATGAAGGCCCAAGAAAATATTATGGCCCAACTTAAATTAAAGGCCCAATTAGCAAATTAACCCTAGGAAAAATAAAATGAAAGCCGATGGGTTAAGCCCAACTAAAAAATAAAAGAAAACCCCAAATTTAATTCTTTTGGCCTAAAATCTCAAATTTCTAGAATTATTAAATACAAAAATCATTTAAATAAAAAAAAAGGGAAAACCCCCATGCTGGCTCCCCTTGGGAGTTGTGCCAAAAAGTACAAAAAGTGTACTTTTTGTATTTTGGGTGGATTCGCATTGCGAACATGTAAATTTATACTGCATTTGAACTTTTTCAGTATAAATGGAGCAATTTTGGATAGTTTTAATATTTTTTTATTCTACGAGATTAATTCTAAAATATAATTTAAACTCTAGAAAATTTATTCAGTCCCATACAATAGTTATCTTTTGTGTCAAAATATCTTCCCGGGTCTCTTGAACACTTTTTTGCTTAATTTTAGTTGAAAGAGTTTTATTCATCTAAAATCTTTTCAACTCTTCATCATTAGCCAAGTGACAACACACTAGTCTATTAGGCTTTAATCATGAAAAAATCCCTAAACCTATTTTAAGTAATTACCAAACAAACCCTAGGAAATTACACACTTGATCTTTCCATGAGCCTATAAATAGAAGACCATTTCCACCCAATTTATCCTATAATTTTCAGACAAGAGGAAGAGAATAGATAGAGATAGTCTCTAAGAAAGAAGAAGAAGAAGAAGAAGAAGAAGGAAAAAAGAAGAAGAAGGAAGAAAAGGAAGAAAGAAAGTCTAGTTAAAGCTTAAGTCCAGCTAAAGCTTAAGTCCATCTTCTTTGATCAAGATCAACCAGGTAGGAACTACTACAATTCATCTTAACATTCTCTTCTAACCCCTCTCTACAATAAATAATATGATCTAAGTAACTATAAACAAGGTTAGACACAAGAAGGTTTAAAAGGAATCGAATAGGAAATAGCTTAGATGTTGTGCATGGAATGACGCTTTGTGTTTTGTTTTCTTTCTGAGTTAAACAAGAGTATCATGTGAATATTAGTACCTCCATAATATATTCATTCTAGTGCCTAAATATCATGTATGGACCCAAAAAATAAGTTAAACAAGAGTAGGAATAAGTCTACCAAACAAAATTAAGAAAAAGCCCTTTTCTTTCTCATACCCTAATTTTTTGGTGAACTTGAAGGTGCCTTTTTGAAAACCTATTTTTACTGGAGCTTTATGATGTTATTATTAGTATGTGTGATTTTGGTAGAACCCAAAATGATGCCTAAGTGCACGGAACATAATTTTTACGCTTTGATGCCAAATGAGAAAAAAAATAACCCACTTTACCAATTTCGAGACCATTCCAAAAAAATCCCATTAGGTCATGATTTATGTCCTGAGTTATATTTTTGAGTTATCTTTCATTTAAAATTTATTTGGACAGATTTGATAGGACAATTTTTCTTAAAACTCGATTTTACCAAACAGTATCATTTGGACCTCTTCTCTTCAACAAATTTTTGCCCCTATTTAGAAACACCTTTCGGCTTAGTTATTTTCATATGAAATGTTTCTAACATGTATATCTATTACCGAAATAAAACTTCATGGTAAACAAATGTCTCTAAATATGGTAAATGAATTTTACAAACCAAACTTAAGAAGCTAAATTTTTAGAGAAGTTGATTAGTGATGCTTAAGTATGTGAATGGTTGTGTTATGTTTATATCTTGCCATGAATGAGACATGTTGATGTTATTATTGTACTCAAAGTATGTTTAGAAGTAGTTAGACTTCTTGTGATGAAATCATGAGTGTTGGACCTAGTGTACGTATAGGGAACCAAATGTTGAAAAATGAATGAACTTTATTCTTCAAAACAAACATGGGGTTTGACATGGGGAGGGTTGAGTATTGTGTTATGGAGTTGAGGAAGGGTCCATTGGTGTCTTGAGATGTGCTATGTCATGAGCTGTGCCTTGTCGTGATCCGCGTAGGGCAATTAGCCGAGTACATGAAGTATTGGACGGGGATACTTCCGACGGTAAACCGTACATCATAGCACTTAGTTGCGTACACGTAATACTGGACAGAAAGGATGATGTGGTGGGGATAAGGTGTATGGAAACATGAGTGTATGAGAGTGTAATGGTTCCATGGTGGTGAGGCCCATTGTGGTAACGTGGCATTGAGTGATATTGGGATGGGTTTTTTGGCGAGAATTGATGGGAAATTACTTACTTAAGAACGTTGAAATTTTAAGAGTTTGAACAAAAAGAACATAGTAGTGTTAGGTTGAACCATTGCATTGCTTAGTGTGTAGTTGAGAACGAGGATTTTGGTAATGTGAACAACGAGAATATAGTGAGTTAGGTTGAACCCTTGCATTGATTAGTATATATCATTGTGTATCTTTTGTATTGATATTGTTGTGTATTAGTGTGTTATGGGTAGGTTAGTTGGGTTATAGTTGTTCCTCTGATCAAAGCTAATGACATTTAAATGCTCGGTGAAGAAGCAGCATACGAGGAGGCGATTCCGACTGAAGAGAAGGTGCCTTGGACTCTGTCCAGCATAGAAGAAGAAATTGTGGAGGAATTCCTAAACTAGTTAAGTAATGTAACATTTTATTTTCGTGACTCTGATGCACTTTTTGTAATATTGGGAATTCTCTTTCGATATATTTAAAGTATCCCTCCTATTGACTTATTCTTTTAAATGGAGTTAATTACTTATAAGTGAAATGGATAGTTTGCGTTTAAAAAATATATATATGCTATTTTCACAAGTAATTAAAGAAATAGTCTTTTAAATAATATGTCCAAAAAGTGGGCTATCACAAAACATAAATTTAAAGGACGAGTTAAAACCTACAAATTTAAAAGAAAGAATGGGAATAAAAATAATTTTCTAACATCTAGTCAAAGCACTAAAAAGTCATTTTTATTGACAAAACACAAATTTAAAGGTCGAGTCAAGGCCTTAAAAAATTTAATTTTCTAAGGTTGAGTTAAGACCCTAAAAAATTAGTTTTATAAGAAAAACATAAATTTAAAAGACGAATTAAGGCATAAAAATTTAAACAGAAGATCGGGACTAAAAATAATTTTCTAAGGCCGAGTTGAGACCCTTAAAATCATTTTATTAGGAAAACATAAATTTAAACTTAAAAATTGGAAAAAGACCACAAATTTAAAAGTCGGGTCAAGACCTAAAAAATTGAAAAATAACTAGATTAAACATGAATTAAAAAGTCTAAGTCAAGACCTAAAATTTTGAAAAAGAACGGGACAGAAAATGAATTAAAAGGTCAAGTCAAAATGCTAAAAATTTTTTTTTATCAAAAGATCATAATTTTAATCCTTAAAGTACATTTAAGGAACAAAAACTACAAAAGATGGATAACAAATAGCTGGCCGCAAACTTATGAGTTTGCAGTCATGGGATAAAGATGTGACGAACGTGATGTTACGTTTTGTACAGGTTGCTACTGTGAGGAATCTTTGAAACGTTTGTTACGGTCGCCACATGGTGATTTAAAAAGATTACGGTCGTGGAAAATGAGACTTACAACCACAATAACTTGAGGCTCTATAAAGCCTTAAGTTCGCACAGGACAGATCACTTTCTCACTGCATTCTCTCTCTCTAACCTTCATTTTCCTCTCTCGGTTACTCTTGGGATTTCTTAGTTCCTCTTTGTTCTCTCTCTCTTGGTTTATTTACTTTTGGAGTTCTGCACTTCGTCTTGA
This sequence comes from Heliamphora pulchella, assembly GCA_032270985.1. NCBI lineage: Eukaryota > Viridiplantae > Streptophyta > Magnoliopsida > Ericales > Sarraceniaceae > Heliamphora > Heliamphora pulchella. The sequence goes on along the minus strand of JAULJZ010100296.1, from coordinate 8,860 downwards.
AGATGTTCACACTTCTCTTCCTCCCTTTGTTGTTCTTGACTGGCCAGGGATGTGGAGATGATGATCTTGGAGACCGTCGTGGTCCCATGGCAATGGGGAGTATGCCTATTGGCACCCTCGGTAGTATGTAACTCAGTACACTTGTCAGTGGTGCTTCGAATCCACAACTTTTTCACCCTCTTAGGGAGGTCTTGATGTGATGAAGGCTTTAAAAGCCGAGGTCAAGCGTGCGATGACAGAGCAGGTGGCGGAGACTACTTGTGTAGTGGTAGAGTAGGCTATAGCAAAGGTGGAGGTAGAGCGATACTTGGATCCACATGCCAGCAAGGGCCTTCCTGTCCACTTTGTTCCTTTTACCTATGCTCTAATGGCCCGTCGGATGGATATTCGCAGATGAGGAGGTACACAACACCGGACGAGGTAATGGCTCCTGACTTCCTTCTTTGAGAACGTGGTATCCATTTGTCAACTCGGAATCATGTGGTAAGTCTCATTTTCCTCTTCTTATCTTCAAATGCTCATAGGAGGAACATTCAACCAACATAGAAGAACCTTCAACCAACATATGACACGTAAGAACCAAAATCGAATGTTGCCCCTAGTTTGAGGTTTAACTAATTATACTTGATTTAATTTTTGTATTTTAAGCATACTATGTCTTATTTCAAACATAAGAACTTGTTGCGCAACATTGGAACTTTGGCTTTGTAAAATTGAAAACCATAAATAAAACTGAAGGAACACTTTGAGTAGTACTAAAGGCATGAACACATAAATGATGTTTTCACATTGTGTTATTTCATGGGGAAACCTTAGATACGTCCCACGCATCCTAAGACCTAGATGACACTTTGCGTACCACTAGGATTTGAAAATGTGTTTTCATAGATGACATTTCATGCCTTACTAGGGTTTAAAGAACCTAAGACACGTATCACGGTCTCAGAACCTAAACAACTCTTTGCGCACTGCTTAAGATTTAAAACGGGAACCTAGACAACATTTCAAGCGTTTCTAGGGTTTAAGATCCTATGAAACATCTCACGGTCTCATGACTTAACAATGCTTCGTGCACTGCTTAGAATTTAAGCAGATACCAAGATGACATTTCATGCCTTAATAGGGTTTGAAGAACCTAAGACATGTCTCACAATCTCAGGACCTAAACAACATTTCACGCATTGGTTTAGAACTTAAACGGGTACTAATATGACATTTCATGCCTTACTACGGTTTAAAGAACCTAAGACATGTCTCACAATCTCAGGACCTAAACAACATTCCGTACATTGGTTTAGAATTTAAATGGGAACCAATGCAACATTTCATGCCTTACTAGGGTTTAAAGAACTTAAGACACGTCTCATAGTCTCATGACCTAAACAACCCTTCGCACACTACTTAGGATTTAAAATGGATATCTAAATGACATTTCATGCCTTACTAGGGTTTGAAGAACCTAAGACTCATCTCTTGGTCTCAGGATTTAAACAACACTTCGCGCATTGGTTTAGGATTTTAAACGGGTACCTAAACAACATTATCAGGGTTGTATACTAAAAATCATAGGTTTTGGGTTTTAATATTTAATTTTATTTATTAATAAAATTATTATTTTTATTTTATGAGAATCATAATAAGTAATGTATGCGTTACATTATTTATTTAATATTGTGTATGAGTATCTTTTATTCTACATAGTATTTAATCTAGTATGTAGAGTTCAGCTTACACATAGCAGATTAGATTATTGGTTCTTATAAAATATAAATTTATGGTTCACAGTCTTACATGGAATTATACACACCATCAGTATGTTTGTAGCACAATATTTTAGTAGATTTGTGTTGATTATGGAAAATGATAATTGTTTTGACAATTGTTTTGACTCATTGTGTTAATATATTTTGTGTGTATTTGTCAGAATTGTTTACTAAAAATGTACGACCCAGTTTCTTTTATTTTTGGTTAATTAATATGAGGTGTTTATTAATTGAATTTGGTTGTTTACAAATTGTTAAACATATGTAAATTATCACATGGGTGGTGGCTAGTGGGCCTGGTAAATCTTGTTTGAGCTTTGAGTGAATCCGCCATTGTGCGTAGAGATCCATAAATTTTAAATCTTAGATAATTATAAAAATTAATAATTAATGAGAAATTAATTTTGAGTTAATGAAAACTTAAAAATATTAAGTTTTAATATTATTGATGCATGTGTGTCAGTTAAAAATACATCAGGAATTAATTGTTGGGTATTGAATTAATTTGGGTGTGTTGGAGGTAAAACTGCCAAGATTATTATCTCTGTAAAAGATTTTCGATAAAAATTAACTAGACGGATAAACGTCGAAACGGATTCCAAATAAAACTTTTGATGTCGAATAATCAAAATAAAAATCCGTGCAACCACAATTAATTTAGAAGAATACCTTTTTGGTCGATTCTTCAACTACGATTTTGATTCTGAATTTAAGCTCCTATCAGACCTTCTGCGGTATTACCTTATGTAATTCCTGAACGTAGTGCGGGCTACGAACTTTTGAGAGCTAGTACCAGTAGAACCTTGACAGCTTAAGTCTTGAAGACAAATTATGAATTTTGTTCAGCCTACCCACATATTTATAGAGTTACAATAGGGACCTAAAGAGTAAATATGATAAAGACTTCTAGTAGAACACTGATACGTATCCAGTAGTTTCCACAATTAAGCAAATCTCATAACGGTATTTGTAATTATGAAAATCTTATAGCGGTTTCTATAATTTTCATAAAATACTAAATTACAGTTCATATCACTAACGAACTGTAATTGCACTCTAAGCCATAATCTGAAGACTTTCTTGCATTGAGCTTCTGTTATTAAATGCTAAACTCATCTCCCCACGTTAAGATTTTCGATACTTGTTAATTAAGTTTAATTACTAACAATTTAATGTAATCGGATTTTTAAAATTCTTTAAGCCCTTCCATTTAACTTATTTAACCGCCGGATAATGAAATTCACCTGCAGGGTTTGGCCCGGTCAAAACTTATAAGCTTCCTTAAGGGGGTATTATCAATCCCAATTATTCAGGACGTGGATTCCGTCAATAATTAATATTCATCATACAAATAATACCACCATCCAACTCACCAAGAAAATAGACCCATATAAGATTGCATCGTCTAATGAATCAAAACACCGGATATTAAATATACTCAAATCAATAATTATTTCAAGATTAAGAGCATAAGCACTATTTATAATAACCTTGGGGTGTGAATTAATTTATATAATAAGTATAAAATTAATTATCCCAATGTTTCTCGTTCAATACACACAAAGTGTGCTAGTATAGAGAATCAAAACAATAGACGACACTATTATCCGTTCCCCGTAATCAAGACAGGCCTACTAAAACTCTGTGCTACAGTCGTGTCGATTGTATGCCCATTTTCATCTGAATTGTGAACATAAAACTTATATTCTACAAGAACCTAAAATCTAATCATTTGTGTGCAAGTTGTACTATACACACGAGATTAAATACTGTGCTAAATAAAAGATATACATGCATAATATTAAAGAAATGATACTACATACATTGCTTATTAAGATTATCATAAAATAAAAAATTAATTTTATTAAAATAAAATTAAATACTAAAAATATGATTTTTAGTATACCAACCATAACAATCTCCCACTTATACTCAAAACTATGTTACCACACATCTGACTCCCATGCCCTCTACATGACTATCAAAAGTCTTAGTCAGTATGCTCTTTGTAAAAAGATCTGTATAGTTGTCTGCTAATGCAATCTTAGTCACAGCAACATCACCTCTTTATACAATTTATCATATCATGTGATACTTACGCTCAGTGTGCTTTCCTTTATTGTGGACTTTTGGTTCCTTCGAGTTTGCAACCGCTCTGCTATTATCACAATAAAGTGCAATAGCTGATTGAACTGAAGTTACCACGTCTAGATCTAACAAAAAATTACTTAGCCAAACGGCCTCTTTGGCTGCTTTAGAAGCTGCCACGTACTCGGCCTCCATGGTAAAATCAGTAATGCAGGACTGCTTGATACTCCTCAAACTAATAGCTCCACCTCCTAAGATAAACACATATCCTGAGGTAGACTTACGGGAATCCTTGCTAGACAAGAAATTTAAGTCTTTATACCCCAAAGGTACTAGATTGTCTGCCTAGTAAACCAACATATAACCCTTAATCCTTTTCAGGTACTTGATTATAATCTTTACCGTAGTCCAATGCTCCTGCCCTGGATTAGACTGATATCTACTAATCATGCCAACGACAAAGCAAATGCCAAGTTTAGTGCAAAGCATAGCATACATGAGGCTTCTTACTACCAAAGCATAAGAAATTGCCTTCATCTTCTCTATCTCATCAGGTGTCTTAGAACACTGATCCTTGGATAGAGTGATTCCATGTATAAAATGGAGAAACCCTTTCTTGGAATCCTGCATGCTAAAATGAGCAAGGATATCATCGATATACTTTGCTTGTGATAATCCCAACATCCTTTATTTCTGATCTCGCACAAGCTTGATTCTAAGGATGTGACTGGCTTCTCCCAAGTCCTTCATATCGAATTACCCAGATAACCATACTTTAACAGTAGATAATACCCCTACATCGTTTTCGATGAGTAAAATATCGTCTACATAAAGTACTAGGAAGATCACCATGCTTCTGTCACGCTTCTTTTATACACAGGACTCATCGGGACTCTAATCAAAATCATAAGACTTAATGGCTTGATCAAACTGAGTATTTCAAGACCTCGATGCCTGCTTAAGTCTATAAATGTTTCTCTTAAGTTTGCACAACATGTGCTCCTGACCCTTCGCAATGAATCTGTCTGGTTGTATCATATAGATACACTATCAAGACTTTTGTTAAGCAAAGCTATCTTGACATCCATTTGCCAAATTTTGTAATCGAAATAAGGAGCAATGAATAAGAGAATCTGGATAGACTTAAGTATGGCTATCGGTGGAAAGGTTTTCTCATAATCGATCCATTCCTTTTAAGTGAACCCTTTTGTAACAAGCCTAACTTTGAAGATTTTAACCTTTCTGTCTACTCCTCTCTTCCCTTTGTAGATCCATTTGCAACCAATGGGGTTTATCCCTTTGGGTGGTCCTACAAGTTTTTAGACCTGATTGGAATACATAGATTTCATCTCTGAATTCATAGCCCTTTACCAAAGATCTGCATCTTTGTCTTGAAGTGCTTCATTGTAGTTACAGGATTTAGTAACTAGTTCTGCCTAGATCCTGTCAAAAGAGACTCCTAAGAACATATACCGATCAGGTTGATGAATAACCCTCCCACTATAATGAGGAACTACTTGTGTTTGTGTACTAGCAGTAGCACACTATATAGAATTTGAACCCTGTGCATCAACACCCTGTTCATGATTTACACTTGTTCTAATAATCTTCTCTCTATGATGAGGCAATGGAATATCAATGACTTGTTGTTCCTCTTCCGTTCTACTAGTATTTCTTCTCAGTTTTTCAAGATCAATATTACTTTTGGGCCTGAAATCCATAATATAATCCTCTTCTAAGAATCAAGCATTGTTGCCAACAATGACCTTCTGATCCTTAGGATTATAAAATAGACCACCTTTCGTTCCCTTGAGATACACCACAAAGAAACAAACTTCTGTTCTCGGTTCCAACTTACCCACGTTCCCTTTCAGCATATGTGCTGGACACCGCCAAATTCGAATGTGTTTCAAACTAGGCTTACGCCTAGTTTATAATTCTATGGGAGTAGAAGGGACTGACTTAGAAGGTACCAATTTCAAAATGTTAGCCGTTGTCTCTAATGCTAGTTTCCTAAACGAATTGGGTAAATTTGATTAATTCATCATGGACCTTACCATCTCCGTAAGAGTCCTATTTCTTCTTTCTACTACACCATTTTGCTATGAAGTGCCAAGTGTAGTCAACTAAGATATAACCCCTTCTGATGATAGGTAATCCCTAAACTCTCCAAAGAGGTACTATCCACCATGATCGGATCGTAGTAATTTGATACTTTTATCTATATGCTTTTTCGCCTCTGTGGCATTGGGATTTAGGGGTCGAAAACAAAAGAAATTCAAAAGATATTTTGGAAAATATTTTAACACATTGAAAATTAAATTTTGAAAACCCCTTTTGTTGAAAATAGAGTCATCACTTAGTTTTTGAGAAAAACTAAGAAAAATAAAATTGGCTACTGATCTTTAAAATGTTAACCAGGGAAAGAAGGTTTGGGGGCTGAGGTACGAATTGGGGAAGGTGTTAGGCACCCCGTTCGCCCAACCGTAAGGTTGGCCTCCACTAATCATCATTGGTTCTTTAATAGAATTTCTCAAATGCATACAAATAAAGAAAATAGAAGTAAAGAGAGAACATCCAAAATCAAATATAGAAAATACATAAAATATGTACATAGCATTCCAAAACAAATAAGTGTCAAAAGAAAAATTCTAAATCCTTTGGCATGCAATTTATATCCAAAGGATATATGAAACACATACCCATATGCAATAATATTGAAATAACCTAAACTAGCATAATTTGGTTAAAAGAATAAAAATGTGCTAGAAATTGGCAAAACTACTTAAACATAAATTTACTACAAAAAATTAAACTATCCTAAACGTACTTTCAAATAAAGAAACTAAAATTTGCATATCACCAAAATTAACTAGGTTAACATTAACACGATATATTAATAAAGAAATAAAAAATGTAAAATAAGAAATGCATAAAAGAGAAAGAAAAAAAATGCGACATTAAAAGAAAGCCTATCTAACAAAGAGATTTAAAATGAGAGTTTTATAAAGATTTAAAAGAAAAGAAAAAGATTTGATAAAATATGAAGGGTAGAAAATGCTATTAAGAAGAAAATCTAATTATTTACATAAAAAATGAAAATAAAAAGTATAAAAAAACATTAAAAGATATTTTTATGATTTTATGATTTTTGTAGTTAATAAAAGAAAAGAAAAGAAAAATATTATAGAAGACAAGTTAAGAAGATTTAGTTATTAACACTTTTATATTTTAGAAGAAAATAGAAGAAATGGAAATAATAATTGAGTATTTTTAAGAGAGAAAATTATGGACTACTTAAAGAAGAAAAATTAACTTAAAAACCTTTTTGTGATGTTTGGTTTTAGCAAAATAAAAAGAAAAGGAAGATAATAAAAAAAAGGATCATAGAAGAAGAAAATAGATTTTTATAAGAAAAATAAATACTAATATTATAAGAAAATAAATGCTAAATGGAACTTTATTAAAGCTAAGAAAATAAAAGATTAGAAAAGGTAATTACACTAATAAAAGAAAAGAAAAGAAAATAGAAAAAATTAGAAAAAAAAAATTAAACTAAAAGAAAAATAAAAGGGAGAATTAGCATTAGAAAAAAAAGAAAATAAAACTACATTATAAGAAAGGAAATAAGATGTTAGAAAAAGAAAATTACACTATTAGAAAAGAGAAGAAAATGAAAAATAAAGACTAATGAAGGAATATTAAGTTAAAAAGAAAATGAATGCTAGGAAAGAAATACTAAACCAAAAAAATAAATAAAATGGAACACCAATGTTACAAGAAAAGAAAATGAACTAGATTACTATTAAAAGTAAATTTAGAACAATTAGATAAATACTAGAAAATTAAACTAATGCTAGGAAGATAACAAAAATTAAAAACAACTATTTTTAGTAAATGTGAAATGTAGTATTAATTACTACATTCACATAAATGTAGGTGCATTATTACAAAAATTAACAACATTATTAAGTTGTAATTGCCAAAATATGTTAGCACCATTTAATGAATACAAATTGAAATTACAATGTGCTAAGTGTGAGTGCGAAAGAATTAACAATTAAATAAGTAAAGAAAACAATTAAATTATATCAAATAAACAAGATTAACTATATAAATGAAAAAAAACTTGCAAATTGAAATTGAAATTGAATCTTAACCTGGTCATCCCAAAAGAGAAGAATTGGAGTTAGAAAGACCGGGGATTCAAACGAAATACCTGAATCGTGGAATCCTCAAATTGGGGAATGTGCTTCAATCCTCGGGTGTTGATTCCAAGCTGAGACTTCAATTGTAGGTATTGGAGGTTTGGGACTCGATATTTCAGCAAGATTTCGGCATTGAGGCCAGGGATCGCTCGATGTATCGGTAGAGTCTCTCTCACTCAAAATTCATACTGAAAACGTACGTTGGGGTTCGGTATTTATAGAATTCTTCAACCAATGGGATGTTGCCACGTTTAAGGGACACGTCAGGCCATTTGGAGTTGGCAGTCACCATGATGCAAGTTGGCGGTCGCTATGTTTTTGAAAAGTTCCATAAAGTTTTATGGCGGTCGCGATAATGGGAGCTGGTGATCACCATAATGAAAGGTGGCGGTCGCCACTTTGGGCTAGGGTTTCTACAAAGTTCTATGGCGGTCGTCATGATGAGAGTTAGCGGTCGCCTTACTTGAGAGTTGGCGGTCGCCTTGACTCCGCGGAGTTTTGTTATTATCCCCACTCCCTTTTTCTCTACTCAGTAGTAGGTGATGCAACTCTGTAGTCTGTCTAAGATGGGGGACTTCTCGTCTGACCTCGAGTGATTGTCTTGACATTCCATGGCTTATCGAGAGGTTTCATCCTATTGGTGACCTCAACGATCTAGACTTTCAGTTGCGGCGCCGGTATGCATTTTGCTTCTGCCTCCTGGCCCAGTATCTTCTTGTCCCTTCTAATGGGCGGGTTAGTTGTGCCCTGGTTGACATTGCTGGCCAAATGTGGATGGGGAGAGACTTCGTGCCCCTGGTT
>JAULJZ010100295.1:0-57979 GCA_032270985.1 Heliamphora pulchella | reverse complement strand
GGGGAGGGGTGGGGACGACAGGGGGGGCCGACGGGAGGGTGGGGGCGCCGGGGGTAGGGGGCCGAGGGTTTTGGTTTTGGGGGGTGGTTTGGGGGTGGTGGTTTTGGGCGGGGATGGCGATTTTGAGGATGGTTTTGAGGGAAATTTTGTGGTTTACGTTAAATTGAATGGAAATTGTAACGGCTGGGGTCTCTTTGATGTTAAAATAAAACCTAAGGGGATGTTAGTACAATTTTTGAAACCACATGGGGGGTTTCTATTTTTGTCAGAAACCACAGCGGTGGTCAGTGAAATTTACCCTTAAATTTAATTGATGGGTATCGAGAATCTTAACATAGGGAGATGAGTTAAGCATTTAATAACAGGAGCTCAATGCAAATTGGTCTTGAGATTATGGCTAAGAGAGCAGTTACAGTTCTTTAGTGGTGTGAACTGTAATTTAGTATTTTTTAAAAATTATAAAATCTACTGTAAGGTTTTCATAATTACAGAAACTGCTGAGAGGTTTGCGTATTTATGAAAATCACTAGATGGGTATTTAGGTTACACTAGAAGTCTATGTTGTAATTATTCCACAGGTCCCTGCTGTAGCCCTATAAATATGCGAGTAAGTTGAACCAAAATCATAAGTTGTCTTTCAGTTCTCAGAGGTTTGTAACCCACACTACGTTCGGGAATCGCATCGGGAATATAGTTGAAGGTCTGATTGGAGCTTGAACTCAAAAAATCAAAGTTCGTAATTAGAGAATCGACAAAAATGGTATTCATTTGAATTAACGGTAGTGGCACTGATTTTATTTTTGATCGTTCGACAATAAAAAGTTTTTATTTGGAGCCTATTTCGGCGATTGCCCGTCCAATTTTTATTTTTTTAAAAATCGTTTACAAATCAATGATCTCGGCAGTTTACCTCCAATATAGCCTTTCTATTAGTGCCGGCTTCTCGGACAAGTATTTTAACGGATCTATCTGGGAAATTACATTTACTGTGAAAGACAACATGTAATACCTTAGTTTTTGGGAGGTCCAAACCAAAGCCCAACATCTCTTTTCTAGTGGCATATATCGTATCTCGGACCCAATCATCTTCTTGCTCAAGTAGTAGACGGCATTCTCAATTCCAGTTTCTCCTTCTTGTGCCAGTATGCATCCCATAGCCGAGTCAATCACTGACAAATAGAGAATCAGTGGCCTATCGGGTTCGGGAGGAGCCAGAACATGTGGTTTTGCAAGTACTGACGCACAACTTTGAAGGCATCTTGGCATTTTCGATCCCATTCAAACTTGACTCCTTTCTTCATAAGGCAAAATAACGACTCACATGTGGTTGCCAGTTTTCCTATGAACTGACTGATGAACTGTATCTTGCCCAAAAAGCCCCTAACTTCTCGTTTCGTCTTTGGAGGAGCCATTTCCATGATTGCCTTGATTTTCGACGGATCGACCTTGATGCCTTGTTGAGTAATCATGAATCCTAGCATTTTTCCTATAGTAACTCCGAACACACACTTTTGTGGGCTGAGCCGCATCTTATATTTTCTAATTCTTTCAAAGAACTTCTGCAATGCAATGATGTGGCAATCTCGATCCTTAGACTTCACTATCATATCATCCACATACACCTCGACTTCCTTGTGTATCATATCATGCAGCAAAGTAGTGGCAGCCCTTTAATAGGTTACCCCTGCATTCTTTAAACCGAATGACATCACATAATAACAGTAGGTGCCCTAAGGTGTAGTGAATGTTGTCTTTTCTCTATTTTCAGATTCCATTAGGATCTGATTACACTCGAAAAAACCATCCATGAAAGACAAGAAAGCATGCCCCGCTGTGTTGTTTATCAAAACGCTAATGTGTGGCAAAGGGAAATCGTTCTTTGGGCAGGCATTATTGAGATCTCAGAAATCCACACAAACCCGAATGCATCAGTCCTTCTTTAAGACCGGTACAATATTCGCCACCCACTTTGGATACTCGATTACCATAAGGAATCCAGCGTTGATCTACTTGGTGACCTCTTCTTTGATCTTCATAAGCTACGCATATAGAATGCCAAAACGAAATAAATAGAAAAAGAAAAAACCCAAGTACTACGGCATGTAATTTCTAACTAAAAAATACATAGAGCAAACCCGCATACAATATCACCAAATGACCTAAGCTAGCATAAACATGACATAGTACCAAATCAAAAGAAATATAATCCCAAAATTTCCTAGATTCTAATCAATATTTCATACAATATTGTCAAACATCCTAAATTATCCTAATCATGATTTTAAGCAAAGTAAATAAAAACATGCTCCAAAATTATCACACCAAAAATGCATATTGTCATATAACCTAAAAATTATACTAACATGATTTTAAACAAAATAAATAGAAACATACTCCAAAATCATCTAATTACACTCAAATGGAGATTACATATTAATTACCAACAAAACAATAAAAGATGTTACTTAAATAGGAATTAAGCTAATATCAAAAATTTTCTATGAACTTCATGCTAATGATCGACAAAATGCTATTAAAACGAAATTAAACTATGAAAGTAACAACTACCACATAGGAATGTAATAGTCACTATTAACTAGAAAATATAAGATACAAGCGCAATATTAACTATTACGACCACATATGAATGTGAGTGCACCAAATGTGACAACTACAACATTGTAAATTGCAATTGCTGGATATGCTGGCACTATCTTGATAAATTGAGAAATAATAGTATTCTAAGTGCGGGTATGCAAAGTAAACTAAGATTTGCTTTGATTTATAAATTTAGCTAATTTAACTAGATTAAACTAATCTAAACATACTTATCCAAACTAAATACCCACAATCTAATCAAATAAAAACGATATAATTGAATCAATTGTGTAATGGCTCAAAATAAAGTATTGAAATTAATCCAGTCACTCCAAAAGAAAGAAAGGTCGAGGATCCAAACAAAATACCTGAATCGCTACTATCCGGGGTATCCTCAAGTCAGGAAATGGTGATCAGCAATCTAATTCTAGGGTAATGCTCTAATCCAAGTCTAGGGGTGAGTTGAGAATCTAACAGGATATCGGCATCGGTGGTTGTCCTCTCAAAGCTTCGGCAGAGTATTGGTTCTCAAAATCTGTCACCTTTCGACCCATCAGAACCCCGACATCAGAATTATCCTCCTAAAATCATACAAAAGGTAGGTATTTATAGAGTTCATCAATCAATGAGGTGCTGACACGTTTTGGGACACATCAGACCTTTTGAAGTTAGCGGTCAACACAAATTTAGAGGTTCTTATCACGGTCGCAGAAATTAAAGTTGGCGGTCGTAAGTTTCCAAGTTGGCAGTTCAAGGTTTAGACAATGTAGGTTCACTGGTTTAAAGGTTTTGATCATGTTTCTTGGGTACTGAGCTTAGATCGCTTCTCGATGATCATTTTAAAGCACCATTTCACTTGATTTCTTCATCGAAAACACATTGACCAACCTAAGATTAGGGAGGGTCAAATTGGGGTGTCTACAATTGGCATATAAACATATCACGTAGACAAACCGCTCAAGCGGTCTAAGGGCCGATTGAGCGATCCTGTCAAGCAAGCAAATTGATGTTCTGTCGCAACGCCCAACAGGACCGGGGTTAAAACCCACAAGCACTTTAAGCTAACACATGTATAAAACATATAGAAACATGTTTTTCTATAACGATTAAAATGATAACCTACACGTCACATATATATTACATAAATTAAAAGAAAAGTCTTACATCTCTTCCCCCTTAAGGAATTTTTCCCCCGAAATTCATTACGAGGTTAAGAAGAAAACTATTATGGATAGCTAGCACGGACATTAGTCTCAAGCTACCATGTAACTTCCTCGACTCCGTGGTAAAGCCACAGAACCTTAACATAGGCAATGGTTCTCCCTCTCAATACTTGTTCCTTTGTATCCAAAATCCTCATGGGTCGTTCCTCAAAAGATATATCCTCGTCTACCCACAACTCAGTCCAACAAAAGATACGTGGAAGGTTAGACACCTATTTTCGAAGCATGAAAACGTGAAACACGCTGTACATAGAAGATAACTAAGGAGGCAAAGCCAAACGGTATGCCACCTCCTCGATCCTTTTTAAGATTTCAAACGGCCCAATAAAACGTCGCAACAACTTCCCACAATGGCCAAACCTCATCAACCCTCGGCGTGATGAAACCTTAAAAATGCATGGTCCCCCACCCTAAACTCCAAAGGCCTCCTCATTTGATCGGCATAGTTCTTCTGACGACTCTATGCCGTCACCAAACATTGGTGAATCATGGTAATCTTTTTTATCATTTTTTACACCAAGTCGGGTCCCAACACTGCTGCTTCTCCCGCATCTGTCCAACATACTGGCGACCTACACGACTTGCCATACAAGGCCTCGAAAGGTGCCATCCCAATGTTAGACTGATAGCTATTGGTATACGCAAACTCTGCCAACCGTAAATGATCCTCTTAAGATTCCCAAAAATCGAGCACACAAGCTCTCAACATGTCCTTCAAGATCTGTTTAGTGCGTTCGGACTGACTGTCTGTCAGAGGATAAAAAGCAGTGCTGAAAAGAAAATTCCTCCTCAAAGCTACCTGAAGACTCTGCCAAAAGCGTGATGTAAAGCACGAGTCTCAATCAAAAACAATAGATATAGGTACTTCATGTGACTAAACAATCTCACTGACAAATAGCCTGCTTAACTTGTTCACGGAATCCTTCACTCGAATAGGAAGAAAATGCACAAACTTCGTCAGTCTATCAGCCACAACCCAAACAGTATCATGCTCCTTGGCACGATCTAGGTAGTCCAGACACAAAATTCATCGTGATGTTTGTTGGGAATGTATACTGAAAAGTCATGCTTTTTATGTATTTTATTCTGGATCCCTGGCATGTTAATGAGAAACATTTGAGATGGTTTTGCATTTATGGTTTCATATTTATATTTGTGATGTATGAATGCATAGTCCGTATATTCTATCCAGTATTTGACTCGGTGCATGCTGCATGGAAGATTAAGTCAAAGGCTCTGATAGATTATACAGGTAGGCTCACAATCGTAATAGACCCGGACATTTCATTGGTACGATTGTAGTACATCATTATAGTAGCTGGTCTTGGCTAGGTCGAACGGATCAAATTCTGATTTTGAATTCGATGTTCGAGCTTGATGTGATAGTACACTTGGAGTGTATTAAGCGGGATTAATATGATGATCGATTCTATACTGACAATATGAATTGATCCACATCCCGTATTATCATGTATTACGCGAACTCTTATTCCCGAAGTGATTGATTAATTGTGTTAAGATAATATACAGTACTTTGAGTCGTCAATGGTTGAGATTTTCTCCATGAGATCAACAATACCGATGAGTTAGGTACTGACATTATTTATCCGATGATTGATAATCAGCTGATGGAAATCACGTCCGATTTAGGTTGAGGAGTTTCCCCTCGTGTGCTTTGCTTATAGGTTTGATTATGCTAAACCTGTACAGTGGATCTTCGGATCTGGCATATCAAAAGGTTAAGCGGTGCGGTTGCGAGGAGAAGAGGATAATTAAATCGGATTGTCAGTAACCTAATTTATTTATCGGGAATCCATATATTAAACATGGTGAGAATTCAGTGCATTTGATAATTGGAGACTCAAGACATTTGATAGCTGCCGGCCTTCTCTCCTCTTTAGCAATTTTTTTTTTTTGGAGATCATGGTGTGAGAAGAAACCAAGGTCGGAAGAACACTTCAATCGGAATCAGTGCCCACACATCGTGATCATCGTAGTGCATTTGGGTCATACGTGAGAAGGTTGCAAGGTCGTCTTCAACGTATTTGGGATTTCTAGAAACATATCGACAAGTTTCATCGAGGTATTCAACTATTAAAATCATTATACTTTTCATTTTTCATGAAAATTGAATACGTCATTTTTCACGGTTACGACATCGATTAAAAAATCAATTTTTTTCCACTGCGCGGCTCTCTCTCCAACAATGTTCTCCCACTTCCATTCTAAAACTTGTAACGACTGTAGCAATCCTGCTGGCCTCTGATGTTCTGTCTTCACTTGCTGACAAGTAAGGTACCAAGAAATAAATTGAACCACATCTCTCTTCATTCCCTTCCACCAGAACTGACGGCGTAGATCATGATACATCTTAGTGTCTCCCAGGTGCGCTATAAGACAAGAATGGTGGAACTTACATAACACATCGCCACGGCATGACTCTAGCACAAACACTTTCCTAGCAAATCTCAAACTCTGATATAGGCTCACAACCCATCCCTAGGTATCTCCCCCACTAACAATGCGATCCCGTAACATCTGAACTTCTTGATATGTCTGTTGAGCCTCTAAAGCACGAGCAATCAACATGGGTCACGAAACCACTGCAAATAGGGTTGCACCCTCCTTTGTCTCTTCGAGACACAAATCAAACTCATCAACCTTTTTGAGCATGCCCCACTTTCACATGAACATAGAAGCCAATGAACCATGAGATCTCCTGCTAAGAGCGTCGGCCACGATATTAGCCTTCTCATGGTGATACTAGAGATCAAAGTCGTAGTCCTCTATAAACTCTATCCACCTTTGCTGGTGAAGATTCAGGTCCTCTTCAGAAAACAAGTATTTCAAACTCTTATGATCCGAAAAAACCTCAAAATGCTCACCATACAGATAGTGCCGCCATGCCTCTAAGGCAAAAACCACAACTGCCAACTCCAAGTCATGTGTCTGATAGTTCTATTCGTGAGTCTTTAACTGTCGAGATCCGTAAGCCACAACCTTACCCTCCTGCATCAAGACACACCCTAAGCCATCATGCGATGTATCACAACAAACTATGTAACCCAAACCTCATTCCAGAATAACTAACACTGGTGCACTGGTCAATCTCTTCTTCAGTTTCTAAAATGCCAACTCACAAGACTCACTCCAAATAAACTTGACTCCCTTCTATGTAAGGCGAGTCATCGGCACGGAGAATTAAGAAAAATCTTTCATGAATCATCGGTAATAACCTACCAAACTCAAAAAGCTACGAATCTCAAACGCACTTTTTGGTCATTCTCAACTCATCACTGCGTCAGTCTTCGAAGGATCCACGGACACTCCATCCCCAACACCACATGTCCAAGAAACTTTACCTTAAGCATCCAAAATCCACATTTCTCAAACTTCACATACAGTCGATGATCCCTCAGAAGCTGCAAAGCAACACGTAGATGCTCCTTATGTGTCTCCCTTGAAGGTGAGTAGATAAGAATGTCATCCACAAACACGACCACAAAACTATCAAAATATGTATGGAATATGCGGTTCATCAAGTCCATGAACGTCGCGGGAGCGCTTGTCAAACCAAATGACATAACCAAAAAACTCGTAGTGACCGTAACGAGTTCGGAAAGCAGTCTTCGTTATATCTTCTTCCTTGATCCTCAACTAGTGATGTCCCAATCTCAAATTAATCTTAGAAAGACAGCATGAACCCTTTAATTGATCAAGCAAATCATCAATCCTCGGCATAGGATACTTATCTTTCACCGTTACCTGATTTAGCTTCTGATAATCAATGCACAATCTCAAGGATTCATCCTTCTTTTTGGCAAACAAGACAGGAGCTCCTCTCGGTGACGTACTCGAGCGTATAAACCCCTTGTCTAACAATTTTTGAAGTAGAACCTTAAGCTCTCGTAACTCTATTAGTGCAAAAGGATAAGACGACATCGAAATAGAAGTAGCTCCCGGAACAAGATCGATAGATAACCCTACCTCACGACTCGGTGGCAACTCAAATAGATCGTAAGGAAAGACATCTAGATAGTCACGAACCACAGAGGGAAACTCTCCTTGAACCCCATCAGCTTCATCCAACATGAGAACAGAAAAGAGGAAACTAACGTTTCCTCGATTTCGCACAACATTGGGCATGGGCACTGAACCATCGTCCCGATCACCCACGAAACAAAAATAATCACCCTCATGTGTACAAATCGATACCCTCCATCAATCACAATTGATATAGGCACGATAGGTGGTTAGACAATCCATCCTTAGGATTATATCAAATGTGGTCATGTCGAGAATGATGAAATCAAACTCTAAATAGCGGCCAACGATCTCTAACTCATAGGATCTACAGACTCGTCCCAACACTACGTTTCCACTGACCGAGATCTCTACACATAGCGTGCTACCCAACGAGTCTATCTCCAACCCCAAAGCAGATGCAAAAGCAAATGAGATAAAAGAATGTGATGCTCCCGTGTCGACAAAAATATTGGCCCATAATCTGTACACTAAGAGAGTACCTTTGATAACTGAAGTAGTCACTGCAGCATCAAGCACAACCAGTGCCTTCAAGGAACTAGGAATTGTAAGGGCATACACTTGACCTTACGGTCCCCTAGTCTGCCCACTATAGCACTGCACTACGAGCTGTCGCACTAATTGAACTGAGCCACCCCCTTTCATACCCTCCACGATAGTTTTGGCAAATTTTCACCATTCATGGGTGTCACCCCTTAACTGAAAAGAAAAAAATGAAACCCTCAAGTCATCCTCGACTATTTGTAATGTATCCAGAATCTTTATCACAAGCTCTAACCATTTAGTGGCCACCTTGAGATCAGGATTCCCAACAAAGGTAGGAGTGTAAAGACACTAAAACTCACGCATCGCTACAATCACCCTCTGCTCGTCCCCTAGCGGCCTCAACTAGCCAACGGATGAACCCCACAATCTCACGTAGCAACTCTAACCCGTTTACTGGTCATTGGGGAGCATTAGCATCCCCAACATCAGGGATTGGCACATCCCCTTAGCCTAAACCACGGCAATGGCCTCGACCACGACATCGTCCGCTCCGCGTAGACATAACTTCTATATGAAAGAAATATAGAACATAACAACATAAGATTCAATTTATCATGTTACTACCAACATATATCACATAATTATGCTAACACTTAGCCATTTAAAATCATACAGATATACTCCACGTACCGAGGAGCACCGATAGGAGTGATGAGTTAATTTGGGTAACCTACTTAGATTCCTTGCTAGAAAGTACGTTGGCTAAACGCATTTCTAACTTGGCTCTAAGTTTGTTAATCCAAATGCCCGAAGGCAAGACAAATCAATCATAAAGTCCAACCTCCATGCTCACGTATACATGGCATCCTCATGTTCAACAGATTATAATTCTCATGTTATCAAAACATTTAAACACATGCAATCAAGCGCATTCAACCATCCTTATAGGGTGATGTAACCTCTTCCACGGCTCTTAGGTATTTGAATCTAGAGCTCTAATACTAAGTTGTCATGCCCCAAAATCTGGGTCACGCGAACCACCTAAGAAAAATCTATTTTGAGAAATCAAGATCCATCGAAACCACCCGAGCCAAAATGGGTCCAAGAACGTAAACGAAAGAGAGCTTAAAACCTTTGTAAAACGCACTTTCGATGGTTTATTTTATGTAAAGAACAGCCCTAAAAGAATAAGGTCATGGTCCCCAAGGGCCAAGCTTTAAAACAAACGATCAAAATTTTTAGAAAATAGCACAAACTGCTCGATCGGTCAAAAGACCGCTCGATCGGTCAAAAGATCGCTCGAGCGGTCCTTGTAAGTGCACTGCATTTCCCATCACCAACACAAACTAGTGGGCTTTCCTTGACCACTCGATAAATAACTTGAGCGGTCCATCGAGCGGTTTAGCACTGGACCCTTTTTCGAAACACCTCCTTCGAAAACCCAACACTTGACATTTTTTCAACCTTTTTGAAAACCTTCAAAGCATAACCAAGCCATCTAAAACATGTTAAAATAAGGTTCAAAACCACTCCTTGAGGCACAAGATTTGATGTTAAACATAAAACCAACCAAAAATAATTTATTAACACATTGAAATCAACTAGACGATAGCCATTTCATACAACTATGAAAACAACCAACCAACCCATGGTTCTTCTCATAAACATATAGTATAAATGCATTGATATCAAGGCCTCAAGGCTTACAAAACATACGACTTCATTACATGATCCATTAACAAAAACAGTGATAACAACCGATCAACAAAACTATAATAACAACATAAGAGTTTTGTCTCTGTCTCCTCCGGGGCTCACCGAGATCAAGCTACGTGATCAAATTCACCTGAAAGGTTTTAAATCCCACATCGTGAGCTAAAACCCAATGGGAATAGACTAACATGAAATAAAAGCATAACATATAATTACGAATTATATAAATAACTCGATTACACAAGACTCAAAATGGTTTTTCATACTTAAAACTACAAGTTTTCATATAATCTCATATTGTCCAACAGTTCAATAAACATAAACAACACGTTATTTTCCAACTAGGTTTCCACAACTCACAACGATTCCTATGTACCGACTCTGTTGCTCTAAGAACAAAGGTAACAACTATAGATTCTTGCCTATTAACCTAGTTTCAAGGCATTCAATGATCCACTAGTTAATAACAAGTTCTATACGTGGCTACAACAACAAACGCCTCCCATTGGGTCAACCACTTCATTTACGAGAATTAACCCGAAGGAACAAAGCACCTACTTTGCACGAATTTTTGGACTTTCACCGATGAGTAATGGAGGCCTAAGTACACACACATTGTTACGATGCATCTATAGAGTCATTAAAAAGGCACACAGTTCACTATGAAAATGTTTGTATATACACACATCTATGTACAAAATGTCCAAAGGCATTCAGCCACGTTGTTCATATAACCGTAGAGATCGACCAACATTTTCAAAATGTTTCCACCATCTCAACTGAATCGTTTAAAAACCAAGGCTCAACCCCAAGGGTTAGCTCTAAATCTCCAAAACTATGTTTTTGCAACATATACATAATTCCTTTCGATTTTTAAAACTCATCTTTTCAAAAACCACGGACACACACGTCCACTAACTTTGTAATAAACCATAAAAAATGCATAATATGCTTTTTATCAAACCAAACAAAGTTTAAACATAAAGTTTGACATTTATAGCATTTTAAAACAGTAAAAGTGTGTATAAATTACACGTAGCACCCTTTTAAAGAAAGATAGTGAAGAATCCTACCTCTGAGAGTTAGAAACTCAATGCTTTAAACACCAGCAAGAAACCAAAGTAGCCGAAACAAGATTTTGTTAGGATGAACGTGAAGCCCACAGCGAGGATATCAACGATCGATTATCGCAACACCAAAAATCGAACCCGAAGCAAGCCAAAAGCTAGAGAGAAGGCTAAAGTTTTGATTTTTCTTACAAGAGAGAGAGAGAAAGAAGCTTGCAAGAGAAGCCTCGGTACGAGAACCAAGGCCATGAACTAGCATATAAACACCCCACGTAAACAGACCGCTCGAGTGGTCCTACCTAGAAAGTAAATTGACGTTTTACCACAACACCCGACAGGACTAGTATTAATACCAACAAGCACTCTATGCTAACACATGGATAAAACATATAGAAACATGCTTAAAATGATAACCAACAAGTCACAAATATACATTACAAAAATTAAAAGGAACTGGGTTTCAAAGAGGAGGTGGCGGCATCGGTTTCGTCTCCCCCAGCACCTCTAGCTGCTCGGCGTCGTCAAGCTGAGACCTCATTGTCAGGCCGAGCTCCTTAGAGATGCCAAATTATTTCTACCGACACTCCTTCAGATGGTCAGGGGGCGAATGTGGGGGTAGACGATCTCAAACCTACGGTCTGGGCTCCTTCTTTCGTTATCGGATGTCGACAGATCACCGTTGCTGACTCCTCCAAGGTGGGAAAGATATCACGAGGCCTAGCTAGGGGGCTTTCCCTCCCTGTGGACGTGGATGACCACCTCTAGCAGACCACACCGTCCCCCTTCAACAAGGTGTACCAGCTCAGCATTAGGGTATGCCCTGTTCCCCTTCCCCCTTTTTATTAAGTATTTTATTTCGGCACCTTTTAAACGCAATTCTATGTTTCTCTTCTCTCAATTTCTTCAGCATCTCGAAGCCATGATGGTTCTCGAAGAGCAATACGTCGAGCTATCATGAGAGACTCGAAAGGTTGGTACAACCTATGAGCGCCTTCAAAAAGAGATGCAGGACTTGGGGGTTGTATGAGCTGCTGAGGTTGCCTTTAGGGAAGAGCTAGAGAAGAAACTCCAGGCCGTGGAGGAGGAATCGTGAAAGGAAAAAGAGGAGGCATGGAAGACCAAGAAAGAGGCCTCCCTAACTGCAACTGCAAATTCGGTGTTTAAAAGCCTCCTCGATGTTGCTAAATTCGAGGTGGAGATGTTTAAGAAGGTCACTATCGATGTGGAAGTTGTACGCGAAGAATAAGACGACCGTAATTAGCAACAGGGTTAGAACGAGTATGGCGCTCACTTGCTGAATGAGGTGATGAGCGTTCGAGCTAAACTGATCGAACTTGGCTATAAGCAGGGCCTGAAGAAGGCGGGGCTGCCCATTGATTCGTCCTTGTGGGCCAAGGTGCCTCCACCTCCCAGAGCTAATCCTGTTCCTCAAGAAGGTGGAGGTGCTAATACCAACCTCGAGTTTCTAGCTAAGCTGCCACCTTATCATCCTGAGGATGCCGAGGACACAGTCTCTAGCTGCCACATTTTGGCCTTCGCTGGGGAGGAGGTAATAGAGATATCCGATGAAGGGGAAGGTGAAGGGAAACCTCAGCCAAAGGTGGTGAACACCCACGCTTGACTTTGTCAGCTATATTTCTGCGCATTGCTAGTGTTGCTTGTTTTTGTTTCCTTTTTGTCTTCTCTTGTTTTTTTTGGCAAGGTTGTTAGTTTGGTCGTTTTGTTAGATGTAAGGTCGGACTCATCTCATAATGTATTTTCCTTATCTTGTAATGAAACATATCTATTCTTACTTCGGTTTCTTTTGTGTGCTTGTTGTTACGGCTCTATTGTTTTGCATTTTTACTTCTGCTTTGTGTTGTGCATGGCCCTAGGCTGTCTTTAGTTATAATTCTTGAGGGGATGTTCTATCCTTATAGTCAAACTAGCCTCTTTAAGGGAGGATGTTCAATCCTTATGGCCTAGCTAGCCTCTTCAAGGGGTTGTTAGAAGCCTTGGGACTTATTCTAACTCCCGGGAGGATGTTCTATCCTCATGGCTATGCTAGCCTCTTCAAAGGGTTGTTAGAAACTCAATGAGTTCTTCTAACTCTTGGGAGTATGTTCTATCCTCATGGACAAGCTAGCCTCTTCATGGGGTTGTTAGAATCCGTAGGAGTTATTCTAACTCCTAAGAGGATGTTCTATCCTCATGGCCGAGCTGGCCTCTTCAAGGGGTTATTAGAATCCCTAGGAGTTATTTTAACTCCTGAGAGGGTGTTCAATCCACATGGCCAACCTGGCCTCTTTAAGGGGTTGTTTGAAACCCTGAGAGTTGTTCCAACTCTTGAGAAGATGTTCTATCCTCAAGGCCGAGCTGGCTTGTTTGATGGGGGGTTGTTGGAAATCCTTCTATTTTGATGAATACAAATTAAAGCATAAACTTGTTAATCTTTGAAGAAGTCCTTCATTCATTGATATTGACAAAGTTTGGGGAATACAAAGTACTTAATGGTAAAAGATCCTTAGGTTAGCCGAATTACATGGCCAAGGAACTTCCCTTCCATCTACGTCTTCTAGGTAGTAAGCTCTGGGTCCCACAACTGACCTGACATTATATGGTCCTTCCCAATTCGGCCCAAGTTTCCCCTCCCCCAGTAATTTTATGTTGCCCATAACTTTCCTTAAGACTAGATCCCTGGGGCCTAACTCCTTGGGCTTAACCTTCTTGTTGTAGTCCCGGATCATCTCCTGTTGATATGATCTAATTTTTAGCACTGCCTCCTCCCATCGTTCTTCGATTATGTCCAACTCTCGGGCCAGCAGTTCCCTATTTTGTTTGAGGTTAAACTCGTCGATTCTCGTGGTTGGGAGGCCAATCTCAAGCAAGATCACTGCCTCAGTGCCATAGGCCATTGAATATGGGGTTTCCCCAGAGGATCTGCGTGGTGTAGGTCGGTAGGCCCATAACACGTAAGGGAGCTCGTCCACCCATCTCTCTTTTTCTTTTTCAAGCCTCTTCATGATTCTGCCCAAGATGGTTTTGTTTAAGGCCTCTGCTTGGTCTTTGCACTAAAGGTATGCTTCGGTGGAGTTATAAAACTTTATCTTGAGTTTGGCATAGAATTATCGAAACAACCTAGTATCGAATTGAGTACCATTGTCCAAAATGAGAGTGCGAGGGATGCCGAACCTGTTATGATGGTTTTCCATACAAATTTTTTCATGTCGGACTCCCTTATATTAGCGAGGGGTTCAGCTTTAACACACTTGGTGAAATAGTTTGTTGTTGCCACCATTAACTTCTTATTCCCAATTGCTTTGGGGATTGGTCCGCCGATGTCCAATCCCCATTGTGCAAATGGCCATGGGCTAGTTAAAGGATTTAGCTTTCCCACGGGATGATGGATGAAAGGGGAGAATAGTTAACACTTCCCGCATTTTCTCACATATTTTTGGGCATCTTTTTGCATGTAGGACCACCAATACCCCTGAGAAATAGCTTGGTGAGCAAGTGACCGACCTCCCGTGTGACTGCCACATATCCCGTCGTGGATTTCATAGAGGAGGTCTTCCACCAAGCTTGGGTGTATGCATAAGAGGTAAGGGCCTATGTAAGAACGACGATACAACTTGTCAATTTAAGAGAGCCAAAATTGAGAAAAGTTTAGCCTAACCTTATGCGCTTCTTTCTTATCAGGTGGTAGAATGACGTTTTTTAGAAATAACGTGATGGGGTCCATCCATAATGGAGATTGCTCGGCTGGGAGGACCTCTTTTGTTCATCGTACTAACCATCTATGCTTGGCTTGGAGGGGAACTATACGACCACTGTCCTCTCTTCGCTAGCTGTTGTTGTAGAGGCAAGGCTTGCTAATGCGTCTGCATGACTGTTGTTAGCTCATCCAACTCGTTCAATTTTGACCATTGTAAATTTCTTCATGGCGTCCATGGCCTTTTGGATGTACTTAGCCATTCAGTTATCCCTTGCTTCACATTCCCCCTTCAGCTGGTTGACAATTAGTTACAAATCGCTGAGTACTTCTAAGTCAGTGATGCTGAGCTTCCACGCCGCTTCGAGGCCCGCCAGTAGTGCTTCATATTTGCCTCATTGTTTGAGGTGTTGAAGCCAAGTCTTAGAGCTTGCTCCATTATCAGTCCATCTAGGGAGGTGAGGACGGTCCCCACGCCTGATCCTTTATTGTTGGATGCCCCGTCCACATGCAATTTCCAGAGGCCTTCTGAGTTCGGTAGTAAGGAGAGCTAAGCCACTACTTCCTCTTCTATTTTTGGAACGTTCTTGGAAAACTCAGCAATAAAATTAGCTAGTACCTAGGCCTTAATGGCGATTCTGGGTTAGAAGCTAATGTCATGTCCTCCTAGCTCAACGGCCCATTTGGTTATTCTCCTTGTCAGATCAACCTTCGAGAATTCGGCCTTCAGCGGTACTTGGTGAGTACGACGATTGCGCGCGCCTCGAAGTAATGCTATAGCTTCTGTGATGCAATGACCAGCACGTATGCCAACTTTTCCAAAGGTGAATACCTTATTTCTGATCTCGTAAGAGTATGGCCAGCGTAATTCACTGGCATTTGCTACTTCTCTTCCTCTCTGATTAGCACTGCGCTAACATGTGGAGATACTGCCAAAGAAAGATACAGCACCTCCCCTTCCTTTGGGGTGGAGAGCAGTGGTGTGGAGGATAGATACACCTTTAGGGCCTGAAGTGCCTGATTGCAGTCTTCATTCCTGTGGAATCTTTCTCCCTTCTTCAACGTGAGGAAGAATGGTCTGCATTTGTCAAGAGCTCAGCTGATAAATTTGTTGAGAGCGGTAGTCATTTCGATTAGCTTCTGTACTTCTTTCACGATGCCCAGCCCCTGAACCTCTAGGATGGCCTTGATTTGGTCTGGATTGGCCTCAATGCCTCGGTTTGTTGTGACTAAAAAGCTAAGGAATTTTTCTTAGTTGACCCCAAATGCACATTTGGCTGCGTTGAGAAGAAGGCGATGAGCCTTGAGGATGTCAAATATTCCTTGCAGGTCGGTGAGGTGGTCTTTTCTATTTCTTGGACTTCACGACCATGTCATCTATGTATACCTCTATCGTATCCCCCAGTACTTCGGTGAACATTTTAGTGATCATCCTTTGGGAAGTTACCCTGGCAATTTTGAGGCCGAACGACATTACTTTGTAGCAATAGGTCCCACACTGAGTGATGAACGATGTCTTCTCTTGATCTCGACCAAGCATGGCAATTTGGTGGTAGCCCTAGTATGCAACTAGGAAGCTCATGCATTGATGCCTCGCTGTAGTATCTATGAGTTGATTAATCTTCGGGAGGTGAAAATTGTCCTTTTGGAAGGCCTTGTTTAGATTAGTGAAGCCCACGTATACTCTCCATTTTCTATTTTTCTTTTTGATGACCACTGTGTTGGATAGCCATTCTGGATATTGGACTTCTCTTGAGGCTCCAGCCTTCAACAGCTTTCCCACCTCCATGGCTATGGCCTCAGTATGATGCGGTGCCAAGCACCTCCCCTTCTGCTTCACGTTGGCGTTCAAAGCATGACAGATATAAATCAAGTCATGTAAACACCCCAATTTGACTCCGCCCAATCTTAGGTGAATTCGATGATGAAAACAGTTAGAATGGTGCCTCAGTACGATCCTCGGTAAGTGATCCAAGCTCGATAATTGAACCCAATCATTAAAACCTTCAAACCAATGAAATCTTTTTGATCCACTAACTTCAAAGTGGTGACCGCCAATAGAACCCTTTGGAACCTTCCACTTTTTGTGGTAACCGCCATGTTCATTGTGGCGATCGCCAATAGAACCTTTTGAAAACCCTTGCCAAAAGTGGCGACCGCCACCTTCAACTTGGCGACTACCAACTTGAATTGTGGTGACCGCTAATAGAACCTTGTGGAATCTTTTTTAAACATGGCGACCGCAAACTCATAACATAGCGACCGCCAACTCCAAATGGCCTGACATGTCCCAGAACGTTGCAGCATCTCATTGGTTGAAGAATCCCATACATACCGTACCTCAGCGTACGTTTTCAAGACAGAATTTTAGAGAGAGGTTTTGTGAAAGAAGCTCTACCGAGTCGCCGAGCAATCCCGAGCCCCGATGCCAAAACCCTGCTAAAATACCGAGAGCTGAACCTCTGACGCCATAACTTGGATATCGAGGATTGGACCATTGCACCATTCCCCGACTTGATGATTCCTTAGCAATCTAGGTACCTTGTTTGGATCCCCAATCATTCTAACTCTATTCCCCCTCTTTTGGAATGATCAAGTTAAGTTCAATTCTAATTAGCACGTTTCTTTTATTTACATAGTTAATCTTGTTTAACATGCTTCATGTAATTTAGTCACTTTAATTAATTTTTTAGTTTACACATTCACACTTAGCACATTGTTACTTTTCATTAATTCATCAATTTAGTGCTAATATATTTTGGTAATTACAACTTGTTAATGTTGTTAATTGTTATAATAATGCACTTACATTTATGTGAATGTAGTTGTCAATACTATATTCACATTTGAGTTAAATAGTTATATTTAGTTTTTTTTCCCTTTTCCCTTTAATATAGTTTAATTTCCTTGTAATATTTCATTTATTTTTTTTTTGTAATGTAGATTTTTCTTTCAATGTATCATTTTTTTTCTTATAATATTAATATCATTTTCTTCGCATTAATTTAATGTTCTAGTATTTATTTATTTTTTTTGTCTTTTAATGTTAATATAATGTTCTTTTCTAACACTTTATTTTCTTTTCTTTATTACTAGATTTTGTAATGTAGCATTTTATTTATTAGCTTTACTTTTCTTATAAAGTTTTATTTTTTTTTCTTTTTTCTATTTATGGCTTTATTTTCCTTTTATAGTATTTCTTTTATTCCTTTATTTTGTTAAATTTAAAAATCACAAAAAGTCTTTTAAGTTAGTTTTCGCCTTTAAATTGTAGTATAATTTTCAACTTTTAATAATAATTAAAACTCATTTGTTCATTCTATTTCTTTTATTTTCCTTTACTTTTGTTTTATTTAAAAAGATAAAATGTGAATAGGTAACTTTTCTATTATTGATTTAATCGTATTTTCTAATCTTTTTATATTAGCATAATTTTCTTTTGTAAACTCTTCCTCTTAATATAAAATTTTTATACATCTTTTTATTTTAATATTTAATATCTCCTTTTTTATTAAATAATCATGTTAATACTAACCTAGTTTATTTTTGGTAATGTGCATGTTTTAGTTACCCTCTTTAAAAGCATGTTTAGGATTTTGATAATGTGGTTAGCAATGTTCATATTAATTTCTAGCATGTTTTTGTTCTTTTACTTAAATCATGACAGTTTAGGTTATTTTTGTAAAAATTTCATGTGGGAGTGCTCCATATATCCTTTAGTTAGAAATTGTATACTGTAGGACTTAGGATTTTTTATTTGATACTTATTTTATGTGGCGTTCTATATACATATGTTATATATTTTTATTATTTGATTTTGGATATTCTCTCTTTACCTCTATTTTCTTTATTTGTATGTATTTGAGAAATCTTATTAAAGAACCAATGATGATTAGTAGAGGCCAACCTGACGGTTGGGCGAATGGGGTGCCTAACACCTTTTTCGATTCGTACCTTAGCCCCCGGACCCTTTTTTCTCTAGTTAAACGTTTAAAAAATCAGTAGCCATTTTTGTTTTTCTTGATTTTTCTCAAAAACCAAGTGGCGACACTATTTTCAACAAAAAGAGTTTTCAAAATTTGGATTTTCAAGTGTTAGAATATTTTTTAAACATCTTTTGATTCTCATATTTTTGAACATTTCCAAAACTCTAAAATTCCGGCGCCACAATATTTTCTGGCGACTCTACTGGGGACTGGCTTATAAAATCAAATAAGAGAGCTAGACTTGAACACATCATTAGTTGTTAATACGTATTTCTCATTTGTATTATCACATGCATGCGCATTGTTCTTAAACCCCGTGCCTGGTCGACCCGATGCCTCAATCGTTTATCCATTTCGGGGATTGTTGGGAAGGCGGGCAAGCCGTACTGACTGTATGTTTTCATAGGTGCAGTAAAAGAGTTCGGACGTACCGTTTGACCATGTCCCGCACCACTCTAGGCATAGAGGTGTGAGACCCTAACCCGTTTTTCTTTTTCAGCATTTTTCGATGCGTGTTTACCGTTTTTGTCTCAACATGTTCATACATGTTTTTATGCATATTCGGGTTTAGATATGAATGCGGGGTTGGTTCCCAAGAACGTTAGCCATGTGGCGCATATTTTTTTTTAAAAAAATGATATTTTCGTGGCTTATAAATATCTGGCGTTAGATATTTTTAAAAAATATTTTCAAAACTTTTCCGCTAAGTTTTCTCGTTTTCTCTTTACCTTCTCTCTAACTTGCCATGGGCCCGGGGATCGATTTTTGATGATCCAACAGCGGATCCTTGCTATTGGCACCGTGGACTACGCGTTCATCGGGAGAGAATTTTATTCTGGCCAAGTTTGATTTTTTTCATGTGGATCGAGGCATCGAGTTTGTAACTCAACGAGTCAGGATCCTAGACTCTCATGACTTATAAGGGTGCTACATGTAATCGTGTGTGTTTTTACCATTTTCAAATGCATGAAATCACATTATATTTCAAACGTTGGTTTTGGGGTTCAAAACCATTTTTTGTCGATTTTAGTTGGATAAAATCATGTTTCGGGTGTTTCTTTCGAGAGTTTGGTGTTAGGCTTGGACTTCTGTATGTTCGAAAGTGTTGGATGGGAGTTTCGAGGCTTCGTTTTGGGTTTGAGAGGGCTGGAACAGTAGCTCAAAAATTGTTTCCGTCGAAGGTCAGTTGACTGAACTGGGTTGTTCAGTCGACTGGATCACTCGGTAAGGGGTTCAGTCGACTGGACCTTGGAGATCAGTCGACTGAATTGATTCTGTTTTGGGATTTTGTTTTCAATCGACTGGGTATGGGAGGTTAGTTGACTAGGGTCCTGTGTTGGGCATTTGGTGTCTTTTTCTTGGGTGGTTTTGGTTGGTCGTGTGGTGTCCTCTCAGTCAATTGGGTTATGTGGCTCTATTGAATGCTCTCCTCTAATGGATTTCAATTGATTGGATTATGGGGTCTTGTCAATTGAAGTCACAGAGAGGGTGTTGGTCACGTCATGCGGGTGTTGAGGCATGGTTGTGTGCGTGGTGGTTGGTGCATCGTGGGTGCGGGACGTGTGGGTCCGTTGTTTGTTTTAAAGATGGCTTCTGGTGAGAACCTTGGTCTCTAGGTTAGATCTTGATTTTTTGCATTGTTGGTTGTCCCGGTGAGTGGACGGGTCGTTCGGATGAGCGGATGACGAATTGTGTGACGTTGTTATGTGGAATGTCATGGCTATACGTTCTTCTGTGCTTATAGAACTCTGATTAGTTTTGTTCTTGCATGTGGTAGGGTGGTACGTGATCTTATGTGGTGTTGAAGCATTTAAGACTTTAGTTTTGTTTATGCATATGTTGATTCGGTGTTATCTCGTAGTGTTCGGTGTTATCCCGTGGTATACGATTTTATCTTGTGGTGTGCGATTTTATCCCGTGGCTGTGTGTTTGAGTAGGGATCTTTATCTCTGTGAACGATTATTAAGGCTTGTGAGAGTCGGCTCTGTGTTGTATGGGGGGCTCCTGGGAGTCGTGGCTCGTAGGAGTCTATCTTTGCTGGTGAAACATTGTTCTATATCTAAAAATATCAAGTTATTTTCTAGGCTCTGATGAGCCGTGATACAAAACTGTTTTCAAAACCATTTTTTTAGAGACTCTTGGGAGTTCTCCTATAAAATCGTTTTTCAACTATTTTCTTCTGGGGCTCGTATGAGTTCAGATATAAAACTGTTTTTATGGCTCGTATAAGTCAAAAACTGCACATCTTTTTCTGAGCACGTTTTGCTTATATTGTATGCTTGTCTAGTTTTTGCTGAGCTTTGGCTCACGGTGTGGGATTTGAAATATTTTTTAGGTACCGGTCACGCTGGTTGACTCGGGGTGGCTAGGGAGGCAGAAGCGTTGTAGTCTTCCTTTTTATTCTTTTGAATCATGTACGCTTTTAGCATGTTTATCGGTGTTGGGACCGTGTAATGTAATCCTTTTGGCAGATATATATATTAAATGCTTGTATACTTTAATTTGTGAGTAATATCAGGTTTGGTGTTTTATATGGTTGTTTATGGGCGTTTTACGTGACCCGAAGTTTGGGGCATGACAGAATGGTATTAGAGCTCTGAGTTCGAATACCTAAGAGCCGTGGAAAGAGGATGCATCACCGTGTGTGATTGATTGCCTGTGCTTGATTGCATGTGTTTAGATGTTTTGATAACATGAACGTGTTAGCATGTTAAATGTGTGAATGTTATGTATACATGAGCATGGGGGTTGAACCTTTGGATTGATTAATCTTGCCTTTGAGAGTTTGGATTAACAAACTTGGGTGCCAAGTTAGAAACGTGTTTAGCTGACATGATGTCTAGTAGGGAATCTGAGTAGGTTTTCCAAATTGACATGTCATTCCTGTCGGTTCTCCTCGGTATGTGGAGTTTGTTTAGCATGGACCTATGTGACAACGTGTTCGCATGCTTACGTTTATGCTATATGATGCATCTTATGTTCTGTGTTTCTTTCATATAGGCATGATGTTTACGCGGAGAGGGCGAGGTCGTGGCCATGGTTTTGGCCAAAGGGATGCGCCTATCCCTGATGCTGGGGATGCAAGTGCTCCCTAAAGACCGATAGACGTGACTGAGATGCTCCGTGTGCTAGTTGGTTCTATCCAGCAGCTGGTTGAGGCAACTAGAGGTGAGATTGTTAGAGAGAGAGTGCATGAGTCGAGGGCTATAGTGGCGATGTGAGAGTTCAGGCGTTTGGATCCTCCTACGTTTGCTAGGAACCCTGATCCTATAATGGCTTTGGAGTGATTGGAGCTGATGACTAGGATCCTTGACACGCTGCAGACAGCTGAGAATGAGTTGCAGGTTTCTTTTGCCACGTTTCAGTTGAGGGGTGATGCTCACGAGAGGTGGACGTATGCCAGAAATACTATGGGGGTCACATGGGCACGTTCACAGGGGTTTTTCTAGAGAAATATTTTCCTGCTTCATCCAGAGACTTATATAAAGAGGAGTTTTATATTCTCACCCAGGGAGCGATGGGTGTTATGCAGTATGAGGCCAAGTTTACTAGCCTGTCTCATTTTGCACCGGAGTTGGTGTGACCGACGAGCTGAGGTCGAGGTAGTTTGAGCGGGGTTTGAGGCCCACGATCAGAGAGAGAGTAGTCGACATGGGGCTACGTTTGTTTATAGAGCTGGTGGAGGCAACAGGGAGGATTGAGAATACTTTGGCAGAGATTCGAGCTTCCAGGGAAGCCAAGACACCATAGGGTGGGACAGAGGCACAGATAGGTGAGCGTTTTGGCAAGAGACAGAAGTTCTCTAGCCTTAGTTTCCATCCATTTAGACTACCACAGCAGTTTTCTGCACCATCACATCAGTGGCTTCGTCGTAAGACTAGATTACTCTAGTCTTACGACCATCAAGACTAATATCGCCACTTGAACCTAATGAGTCACTACGGCTAAACATATCACACAGACTGAATGCTCCCTAGGTATATGCTTATCAATATGAACCCAATCACAACCTTGTCACATATTTTCTTCACGTACGTACCATCCACCCTACAATCCTTTAACTGTACAGTATTAACTCCTTATTATAAAGTCTCTTATCATCATCACTCAATCCCTTCACACATTTTTTTTCCACACAATCGAACCAAGAATCATTTTTGCTCTTTAATTACTTTATCTTGCCCACATTCTACCAAGACACTCGATACTCTCAAGGTCATTTACAAAAATCACACCCATGAATTCGTATAATCTTACTTACGCTTCCACTCTTCTCATCCAAACACTTATTCCTCCTATGTACTCACATTAAGCTGCTACATAATTCTATCATAAACAACAGAATTATATCACCCTTCAACTTCTCGTACATAGAGTTGTCATGTTCCCATAAGAAAATTTCTTCTCTATACCAGCAACATCTGCTCACCAATCTTAAACAAACTTGCTCTAATGGGTCATATCACAAAAAGTTTTTGAAAGCAACTTCCTTGCGACTGACATCAATACCACAACGAAAATCGAGTAACACTCCATAAGAGTTACACAGTCTAGACGCCAAACGAATACAAATCGATACTTTAAGAACCTACCATGTGAATAACTTGATGTGTCTAAAATGCGCACTCAACGCTTCAAACAATCTTCAGTGTCAATGGGACTCACTATTTTCACAAACTCCTTGGCACCCAATTCCTTGAATTATTTAACTAAAGAGTTACCGATCTTTGAGGTGATCTTGATAAGCTTGATGACGAAGTCTGTAATCATATGCTTTCATTTTCTCTCTAGTCTTTCCAAAGGTTTCTCTATTCCTTTTGGCCTTTACTGTTTGTCCTTGATGTGCTAGAACGTTGGGTTTTAATGTCTCTTCCAATAACTGGATCGTTTTCTCAGGCGGTTGGTCATTCTAGGTAAAACAGACATGGTAAAAGATATGGTCGTGGTAAATACCTAGTCATGTGATCCATTGTGACTTAGTGGTTAATTCTTCATCCGGCTTCAAACGTTCATTGTTGTGATCAAGATTGTTCGTTCTTTGATAGTGATGGCAAAAATTCAAACTCTAACATTTCGGTGGGAAGGCCGGTATGAATATTGATGTATATAGACGTACCTTCTTTGCTGGCGTACTAAGGTTATCATGAGTTTCGAGGCTATTTCTCGTTTTTCACTTCCTTACTACCAGTATGAATCTGTTACTTCTCGATTCATCGGATGAGTGGGTCGGCTATAAACTAGTCTAGAGAAGGTTGAATTATACTATATGGTGGTGTCGCGAATCCTTTGGTGTGAAACTGTCAATTCTAACTTTAGATTATTGATGGTATAGTTCTAGTTGTTGGGACCTTTGAAAAGCTATAGTTAATTGTTACTGACGATCGTTGTTACTCATAGATTAATGGGACAAAGTTTAGAAGGTTGACGATCAAAAGCTTGTGTGGGGTTAGAACATCTTAGGGCAGAACCCAGGTGGTTCAAAGATAGGTTGGATGAGGTTAAACGGTCACAGTTAAGACAATTACCGTTGACACAAATTGAGCTGTCATTTGGGGTTCAATTGTAGGTGAAACAAGAAGAGGACAATGAACAATACTTTAAACAAGTTCCCTAAAACTAACCCAGTACAATCAGAATATGATAAAGGAGATATCAAAAGGGGCAACCTAACTAGATACTTTACCCTGAAGTTACGTCGGCCTAACGTACTTCAATTTAAACATCCAAGTCGACTTCTCAGGTTGGGATTTCAAGAGTGTACAAAGAATTCGCAAAATCACTGCAACAGACTGTGGTTTCAGAGTATAGAGAAATGAACGATGGCAAAAGATTTTATTAATGTCGAATGTTTGGAATGGGTACTTAACAATGAATTGATATTGAGTTCTTCAAGAGAAGAGTTAGTTCAAGAATGATGACTCGAATCAGAGGAGAATCACTATGCGAATACCGGTCATTATCGAGGCATGAAAACTTAAAGACAAGGGTACTTTCTAGGATTGAATTTTGAATAGGGTTATCAACAAGACTTGGGTGCATAAGAGTCACCGACAACCACACTGGACGGTACCGTTGAGGACTAATGATATAAGAAGGAAGGACATGCAAAAGAATTTCAAAAAAAAAGTTGACACAAGGGCTTGGGGTAAACGAGAAAGGAACTTATAAGGATGAAGTCGCAGGATTCTAACGATGTCTCTCGATATGATAGCTAAAACTTTTTCTAGTGCGCACTCTTGTCTATCCCCCTTAAAATAAGATACCCCGTTGCATGAGTTTCCAATCTTCTATCTCGATGGTCTTACCCGTCCTTCGCATGTAGATTCCCTGCTGCTTCTAATCCCGGTAACGTCCTAACACGACTCGCTATATGACTTAGGCGTAGAAGATTTTAGTTCGTATAATGTATTGATGATAATAATAATTAATACAACACCTCCTATACATCTACAACGCGACAGAATGCATGGTTTCCCATAACCTAAGGTCTGAAGGTTCCCTAAACCTAAGCTCTGATACCAACTGTGACGCACCGTCCTCCGGGCACGTCAGAACATACATAAATATAAATAAAGGGATATTCTAGCCATTTATTCATATTTACATACATTAGTTATTACATCATAAAAAAGTTTTGAACCATTCAAAGTACTTAATTATTACAGTTTCACCGAGAAATATCAAAAATCGCTAAGCATAGGAAAAACTGCATGTAAGAACAAAAGTAGAAATCTTGATTCTTCAGAATGCGTCAGCTGGATCCATTTACTCTTGGAATTCACCTTGTTCTTCCAACTCTTCTTCTCCCTCGGGGATGACTTCATCCAGAAACTCCTCCTCACCCGTGGCACGAATGCCATGAGCCAAGACCCAGAAAAAAATACTCTAATCTTCTAACTAATCTCACGGCACAAAATTCACAGCAACACATATCATATAACACCCAGTACAGTTTATAGTCAAGGAGACAGACAAATTCATAACAGGGTAGCAGGTAAGTAAAGAAACATAGGTGTATAAAGTGCAGATGTCCAACCCAAAATGCACCCAGATAATAACAGGAATTCCACGCTGACAACCACCAGAGTAGACTTAATGGGACTTTGATCACCAAACCTATCCTTGCCTCGTTGCGAATAGTAGCCACATCGTCGGGTGTTATACCATAGCTGTTTTACTCAATGGCAACAGCGTAGGGACGGCCAACAAAATAATCATCCACCATTATTCCAAGCCATCGAAAATAATCATCCACCCTTATTCCAGGCCATCCAAAATAATCACACGCCACAATCCCATTTTAAGCACATGGATGCTCATTTGGCATCAACCCAAAGTCTAAGAGAATTTAAGAAACGTTCATATTACACAAAGTACCAAGATGAGGGATTTAGGACCACCATAATTGAGCTCTCACCGAATTACCACCGCAGTGGGATTAAATCTGCCGAATTAGGCTATCTCCAAATTACCCTTCAAAACATCGTGGCAATGGGGTTTAGGTCCGCCATAATTGAGCTCTCTCCAAATTACCACCGCAGTGGGATTAGGTCCACCGAATCAGACTCTCTTCGAATTATCCAATGTCCAAGTTATCGAAATCAGAATGCTAGCAACAAACCTATGGTGCCCAAAAGTATCCATGATAAACCATTTCAAACACCGGAGACGCACCCAGAGTGTAAAAACCAATTTTTTAACACCGAGGACAAACCCAGGGTGTAAAAACTAATTTTGTAATACCGGGGATGAAACCAAGGTGTACAAGGGGAATACATCCCAAAATATTTTTAAAAATGGCCACCAGGGATGCTCTAGATATAGAACCAAGAAGAATAATCTCAACACAGCCCATCCCAACAACGGTTTGCACAGATGGACTCCAATATTCTAGGATGCAAGTGACAATGTCAATGATGTACAAAATGAATCACAAGTGCAACTATTTATAGCATGGCATCAACTAGCGTGGAAAGATTCATAGTATAATGCGCAAAGCATAAAGTACAAGTATGTGAAGCACAATTCTCAAGGTATGATACAGCATGGGTTCTAAATCATTATACATTCTCTTAAAAGCACTAATCAACTAATTCAAATAAGTCCTCATGCAAGAACTCGAGTCTCATACAAATGGTGCTCAAACCACACTTATCAACTTTTAAGGCTAAAACCAAGTATTAAATTAAAAGAGCCGATAAGGTTTTGGGGTATCTAGACTCAGAATTAAGCTATGATTTTTATACACTATTTAGATAAAAATATTTTTTATGACTCTCATGTTTAACACTAAGGTCAAATCCTAAGGCAAATGGGTGAACATTTTAGTCTAAGTAAAAATGGTTCAGCACTTACTCCAGATTTTACCCAAAATTATGCTTCTGTTGCTCTTAGTTTTGGGATATCAAATGAAGTCCAAATGAGCCCATTTCTTTATTTTGTTCAAGTTTAACAAGTCCCCTACAAGTTTCGTGCTTAGAACTAAGGGTAGTTGTTTGAAACAAGTTAGACTTTTTAGCCATTTTAAAAAGTGGGTTCTGTCATCCGCCAAAACTCAGCAGAGCCAGTTTTGGACAGAGGGTTTAAAACGGTTTTGGAATATCATCCCGATGATTTAAGGTCTGATTGTTGGGAAGATAATACTTCAATATGTTAGCTACAAAATTCATGTAGATCACTTTTGGAATAGGTCACTAAAAATAGGGGTTTTGAGCTATATAAAAATATGTGACAGAATGTTCCTTAGAGGCTGAAATTCAACAGAGCTTTTAAAAGGGGTTTTGACCTATCAAACCTCAACATGTTGTTCTCATGTTCGGTGGGTAGATAGATATACATGTTTTCTACAGATTTCATGTTTTAACCAAAGTTTGGATCTCATTCTAAACAAGGGTTTCCAAGTTGGTGGTGTTGACTAGCCAGAAAATGACACACTTTGGTAAAATTGAAGTGTCTTGAGTTCTGATTATGAAAATGAGTTGAAACTAAGTTTGGACGATATATAACACAAAAATATAACTCTGGACATAAAAATCATGCTTAGATCAATTTTCTACATTGAGTTATGGTATTTCAAATCTCAGGGCAGAAACATCAAAGTTCTCAAAAATCAAGCCTCTTAGGGTTCAAGTCTTCTACTTATGTCATGTCAATTTTTTGTTCCATTTCTTTGCATGCTTGTGTTTTAGACTTTAATATCAAGGCTACATCACACTTATATGTCATCAAACTCAAAGATAACCCCATACAACAACATCTCATATCATCCAAAAACTCAACAACCCCTAATTCCTAATTACAACGCCTTTTCGGTTTGATTTCGATTCTTAATTTTTAGAGTGTTTAACGGGATGGGTTGAGCGATATTTTGAGAGATCTTAGATACAAGGTTTATAAGTTTTACTTACTTGTTTTGAGAGATCAAAGAATGGTGGAGGATTGATTTGAACTTAACTTTCGAAAACTCCTTGGTTTTTTCCTTTTTCTTCTTTCTTCTTCCTCAAACTCATAGAATACTTTAAGAACAATAGAAAGTCTGGTCCCTCACTCTCTTGAAAAAAATTTTGAAGGGGAGAGAGTGGTGTTTGGCTTGGTTTATATAGGAGAAGGATGGGGAACACATGGGAGACAAAAAGTACACAAAGAGTCCCTTTTTTCTTCATTTCATTAAATGTAATTTGAATTTGATTTAAGTTGATTTGATTCTTGGAGGCTAGAATTCAGATTTGGTGAAGCTAGAAGTAGCTAGGTGGCTATTTGGGGGGACAAAATCTGATCCCCCATCAATCAAAGGGTTTTCTCGATTTTCGTGCCCCTATTGTGTAAGAAAATGTATTAAAAGTTAATTTGATATATCTTTTTGGTTTCTTTTCCTACTGAGACTTATTATTTTGATATATTAATGATAAATATAGTATTTTCATATATTATAGTAGTTTCCATAACAATTGATTAAATAGATGTAGTCTATTAAGTCAAATTAAGCTATTTTGACAATATATGACTTTTTGGCTTATTTTGTTGTATATGAACTTTAATAATTATTTGTTTGTTTTTGTTGACTTATAACACTATATTATGAGGTATATTACTTGGTCAACAAGTATGG
Source organism: Heliamphora pulchella (assembly GCA_032270985.1). Lineage (NCBI taxonomy): Eukaryota > Viridiplantae > Streptophyta > Magnoliopsida > Ericales > Sarraceniaceae > Heliamphora > Heliamphora pulchella. Next base: position 29,063 of record JAULJZ010100295.1, on the reverse strand, counting down.
GATCAACATAATGCTTCATTTAATACATTTCTTATCATTTAAAGCTAAAAAGAAAGCAAAAAGTCACTTTTTTGCACATTTCCCAAGGTGGTCGGCCACTAAGGGGTATTTTTGGTATTTTTTATGTTATTTTGTTTTTTACTACTTAATTGTGCTTAAATCCTTGATTTAGGGCATCCATATGTCAAAATTTAGATTTTAAAGATTTTTTACTGTACTAGGGGCAAAACAGTTATTTTACCCTATTCATGAGAATTCTTGATTTTTAATTTATTATTTCTTAATATATACTTAATTTAGAATGTTAGGAGACTCTCCAGGTGCTAAGGTTTTGTTTCCTGAGTTTTGGACCTTTTTAAGGTTTCTGGGCCGTACCTAGGGTTTTTGGCTCGAGTTAGGATTTTGAACTTCTTTCGTGTTCTATGGTCTCGTGGACTATCCATCACTAACACTTAGGGTTTGGGCTAGGACTTTTCATGGATCGTTATCAACCGGGTTGTTACAACTAGAGTCTGTACCAGGTCATTATAGGGATGCTTGGATTGAAGTATGTTAGGCCAACGTAACTTCAGGACAAATATCTAGTTTAGCTACCCATCGCGTAAACATATCCTTTGTCAAGATCTGATGTCACACAGATTGGTCCCAAGAACATCCCTTTTGTAATCTTCATTAGTTGTTCAACTCTTGTGTCAAATGCGTCTGAACCTCAATCGACCTCTCAGTCTGGGTCAACAATGATTGCCTTGGCCTTGACCCCTTGCCCTAATCCATCCTATCTTTGAACTACCTAGGTTCCACCCTAAGATGTTCTAACCCCGCGTATGTTTTTGACTGTTGACCTTCAATTCCTAGCCCCATAGATCTATGAGTAACAATGATCATCAGTAACAACTAACTATATCTTTTCAAAGGCCCTGACAAATAAGACTATGCCATCAGCAATCTAAAGTTAGAAATGACAACTTCACACCAAAGGATTCACGACACCACCATATGGCACAATTCAAACTTTCCCAAACTAGTTCGTAGCTGTCTCACCCATCCGATAAATCAAGAAGCAAAAAATTCATACCGGTAGTAAGAAAGTGAAAAATGAGAAACAGCCTCGAACTCATGATAACCTTAGTACGCTAGCAAAGGAGGTATGTCTATAAACATCAATATTCACACCGGCCTTCCCACTAAAGTGTTAGAGTCCGGGTCTTGCCATTACTATCAAAGAACGAAAAATCTTGATCACAATAATGAACGTTTGGAGCTTGATGAAGAATTAACCACCAAGTCATAATAAGTCACGTGAATAGGTAATTATCACAACCATATCTTTTATCGTGTTCGTTTTACCCTAAAATGACCAACCGCCTGAGAAAATGATTCAGTTATTGGAAGAGACATTCAAACCCAACGTACTAGCACGTCAAAAACAAATGGTAGAAGCAAAGAGGAACGAAGCAACCTTTGGAAAGACTAGAGAGAAAATGAAAGCATATGATTACAGACTTCGTCATCAGGATTATCAAGATCACCTCAAAGACCGGTAAATCTTTAGTTAAGCACTTCAAAGAATTGGGTGCCAAGGAGTTTGTGGAAATATTGAGTCCCATTGACGCTGAAGATTGTTTGAGAGGTGGAGTGCATATTTTAGACAGACCAAGTTATTAACACCTTGAAAACCAAATTTTGAAAATCCTTTTTGTCGAAAATAGAGTTGCCACTTAGTTTTTGAGAAAACACTAAGAAAAATAAAAATGGCTACTAATCTTTAAAACGTTTAACCAGAGAAAGAGGGTTCGGGGGTTAATGTACGAATCGGGGAAGGTGTTAAACACTCCGTTCGCCCAACTATAAGGTTGGCCTCTACTATTCATCATTGGTTCTTTAATAGAATTTCTCAAATGCATACAAATAAAAAAAATAAAGGCAAAGATGGAACATCCAAAATCAAATATAAAAAATACATAACATATGTACATAACATTCCAAATCAAAACAAATAAAGAGGGTAAAATTCTAAGTTCTATAGCGTGCAATTTCTAACTAAATGATACATGGAACACTCACTCATGCAATATTCATGTACAAAAAAAATCTAATTTATCATGATTTGAATGAAAGAGCAAAAATATGCAAAAAGTTGTTAAAATTACCTAAACATAATTTGTTACAAAACATAAACTAAACTATTATAAACATACTTTCAAGTAAAGAAACTCAAACATGCATTAATGTTAACATGATAAATTAATAAAAAAAAATAAAAAATGCAAAACAAAAGATACATAAAAAGAATCTTAAAAAAGAAAGTTCATAAAAGAAGCTTATGCTAAGATGAAAAATGTTATAAAATGCGTATTAACAAAAGAACAATCTAACTATCCACTTTTGCAATCTTTTAAAAGAGACATAAAAAAATAAAAAGAAAAGAAAGAAAAGAAAATTACTCTTAGAAAAGAAAATTAGTTTATATGGCTTTTAGTGATTTTTGAGTTTAACAAATTAAAAGAATGAAAATAAAGTACATGTTATAAAAGAAAAATAAAGCTATAGGAAAAGAAAAAGAAAATGAAGTTTTTTTAAAAAAAATAAATACAAACATTAAAAAAAATACTAATAAAGAATAATTAAACTAATCACTAGAAGAGGAAAAAAAGAAAATAGAACATTATAAAGAATTTTAAAACTAATTAACAAAATACTAGAGATGAGAACTACACTACCATTAAAAGAAAAGAAAAGAAAAGAAAGGAAAAATAAAAGCTACAAAAGGAACATTTAGCTAAAAGAAAATAAAATAGAACATTAGTATTAATATTAAAAGAAGAGAAATGGAAATGAAATAAAGTGCTAGTAAAAAAAAATTAAACTAACTAAAATGAAATAAAGAGAATAAATGCTAGAATATTAAAAGGCTACATTGAACTAACTATTACAGGAACATAAATGCTAGAAATATAGAAAGAAAAGAGAAAGAAATACTAAAAGAAATTGAACTAATATTAGAACAAAAGAAAATAAAATAAAAAGAAAACAAAGAAAATGAAGAATAACCAAGTAATTATTAGAAAATATGAATATAATATTAACAATTATATTCACATGAATGTTAGTGCATTGATAATAACAATTAACAATATTATAAGTTATAATTGCCAAAATATATTATCACTTATTTAATGAATTAATTAAAGAAAAAGATAATGTGCTTAGTGTGAAAGTGTAAACTAAGCAATTAAAAAACAAGATTAAACTAGATGAAGGAAAGTAAGTAAAAAGCAAGGTTAACCATTCAAATGAAAGAAATACACAAATTAAAATAAATTTAACCCGATCACTCCGAAAAAGAGAAAATGGAGTTAGAAGGATCAGGGATCCAAACAAAGTACCTAGATTGTCGGAAAATTCTCAAGTCAGGAATGTGCCTCAATGGTTCAATCCTCGGGTGGTGATCCAAGCAAGGCTTCAATATAGGCGTCGGAGGTTCGAATCTTGGTATTTTAGCAGGGGTTCGGCGTTGGGACTTGAAATTGCTCGGCAACTCGGCAAAGCTTCTCTCACTAAACCTCTCACTAATTTTCTGTCCTCAAAACATACCAGGGGGTACGGTATTTATAGAATTCTTCAACCAATGAGATGCTGACACGTTTTGAGACACGCCAGGATTTTTGGAGTTGGCGACCGCCGGTATGAACATGGCGGTCGCCACATCAAAAGAAGCTTCCAAAAGGTTCTACTGGTGGTCGCCATAATGCAAGTTGGCGGTCGCCATGTTGGAGTTGGAGGCCGCCATGTTGAAGTTGGAGGCCGCCATGTTGGAGTTACTTGCGTAACAAGTTATTGGTGGTTCGACATAATTTCGTTGGTTTTGATGGTTTTGACGATTGGGTTTAAATACCGAGCTTGGATCACTTCTCAAGGATTGAACTGAAGCACTATTCCAGCTATTTTCATCATCGGATTCACCTAAGATTAGGCGGGGTGAAATTGGGGTGTCTACAGTTGTCCCTTTTTTATATAACTTGTGTAGCAACACGTGGAGCAAGTTATATCAAAGACCTAGAGATAACATCCATTTGACCGAGCCGTCAATCTTAGGCCACAAACATACAAGCATGCATATGATGTTGGTCGTACTCGAATTTTCATCAGGCAGCCTACGTACCCCCTTTGCTAGGGATCAGACCAAAACATAATTCCTAGGGCAAAATACAAGGATGCAAGATAAGAAACATGAAGCAGATGCTAACATGAACAAATGTTAGCATGATGTAGATAGGTATAGTGTAATGCAAACACAAGTCATTTTAAGGTCATGAGAAGGACCGATAAGTCAGTTTAGGGTCATAAGGAGGACCGACGAGTCAGTTTAGGGTCATGAGAAGGACCGACGAGTTAGTTTAAGGTCGTGAGGAGGACCGTCGAGTTAGTTTAAGGTCGTGAGAAGGACCGTCGAGTCAGTTTAAGGTCGTGAAAAGGATCGAGGAGTCATTTTAGGGTCATGAGAAGGACCGATGAGTTAGTTTAAGGTCATGAGAAAGACCGACGAGTTAGTTTAAGGTCGTGAGGAGGACCGTCGAGTTAGTTTAAGGTCATGAGAAGGATCGAGTAGTCAGTTTAGGGACATGAGAAGGACCAACGAGTCAGTTTAAGGTCATGAGGAGGACCGACGAAAAAAAATATCAAACTAATAGGTCGAGTTAAGATTTTAAAAATTCAAGACGAGGTGCAGGATAGAGTTATGACTTAGATTAGATTTATCGGAAGTGAGATTAAAAGCTAAGTTACAGCTTCAAGTTAATCTTATCAGAGAGATCGCAAATTAAATTTGGGATGAGGTGTGAAATAAAAATAATTCAAAGCCAAGTCAAGGCTTAAAACTATCTTTATCGGGAGGGACAACCATAAATTAATAGGTCGAGTCAAGACCTAAAAACTCGGAAGCCTAGCGCACTAGGGCTTTGAGAGATTTGCCTAGCGCACCAGGGCTTGGAACATATGATGCCTAGCACATTAAGGTTTGGGAAACCTAAGACGCCTTCTGAACTTAGGATCTAGACGCATTATGGACTAGGGTTTAAAGAAAACCTAAGACACCTTCTGAACTTTGGACCTAGACGCCTTTATGGACTAAGATTTTGAAGAAAACCTAAGACACCTTATGGACTTAGGAACTAGACGCCTTATGGACTAGAGTTTGAAGAATACCTAAGACACCTTAGGACCTAGACGCCTTATGGACTACGGTTTGAAGAAAATCTAAGACACCTTATTGACTTAGAACCTAAATGCCTTATGGACTAGGGTTTGGAGAAAACCTAAGACACCTTATGGACTTAGGACCAAGACGCCTTATGGACTTAGGACCTAGACGCCTTATGAACTAGGGTTTGAAGAAATCCTAAGACACCTTCTGGACTTAGGACCTAGACGCCTTATGGATTAGGGTTTAAAGAAATCCTAAGACACCTTCTGTACTTAGGACCTAGACACCTTATGAACTAGGGATTGAAGAAAACCCTAAGACACCTTCTAGACTTAGGACCTAGACGGGTTATGGACTAGGGTTTGAAGAAAAACCTAAGACACCTTTTGGACTTAGGACCTAGACGCCTTATGGACTAGGATTTAAAGAAAACTTAACACACCTTCTGGACTTAGGACCTAGACGCCTTATGAACTAGGGTTTGGAGAAAACCGATGACACCTTCTGGACTTAGGATCTAGACACCTTATGGACTAGGGTTTGAAAAAAAACCTAAGACACCTTCTGGACTTAGGACCTAGACGCCTTATGGATTAGGGTTTTAAGAAAACCTAAGACACCTTCTGGACTTAGGACCTAGACGCCTTATGGACTAGGGTTTAAAGAAAACCTAAGACACCTTTTGGACTCAGGACCTAGATGCCTTATGGACTAAGGTTTGGAGTGAACCTAAGGATCGTCACTTACACATGAACCTAGAGTTAAAAAGATTTACCTGGCGCACCAGGGCTTAGGGAACCTAGGGATTGTCTTACGAACCTAAAACCTACACAACGCTTCGCATATGACTAAGATTTGAAAGAAGTTTGCCTGGCACACCAGGGCTTGGATCAACGAACCATTGCTGAGGGCTGCTACATAGCTTTTAAGATCCACGAGCTCATATTTTCTGCTTTGGTTATGAAGAGTTATGCCCCACTGTAGAGGTGTTTACCGGCATTCTTAATCTCGTCCCATGGGAGTTCATGCCAATACTTTCTACGTTCATCATACGTCCTTGTGGCCAAAAGATTTCTTTCATCATCCATGGGGATTCACTGGACACAGATTTTGTCCTACCGGTGCCCTTGGTGACTTCAACTTTTAGTTACAGTGCCATTTTGTTCTGTGCATCTGTCTACTTGTCCAGTGCCTTTTCGTTTCCTGTAACGGCCAAGTTAGCACTATTCTGGTGGACATTGTTGAGCAAATAAGGGTAGAAAAAGACTCTGTGCCCCTAGTTTTGGCTGAGACACTGATTGATCTAGATGCTATCCCTCGGGGAATAACCCCGTCTTTTGCCGGTAGTTCTCTTCTTCTCCAAGGCAAAACTCAAATCTCCCATTTTCTCCGCTCTTCTCTCCTTTTGTCGATTTTCTCGATTTTTATCGCTCTTCTCTCATTTTGTTGATTTCTGTCGAATTTTACCGCTCTTCTCTCCTTTTGCTGATTTCTCTCAAATTTTACCGCTTTTCTCTCCTTTTTCACTATCACACATCTCTCCTTTTGCTGATTTTTCTCGATTCTTACCTCTTTTATCTCTTTTTAGATCTGGCTAATAGAGAAGGTAATGTTAGAATTTGCATATTAAAAACCATATTTTTAGTATTTAATTTTATTTTTAATAAAATTAGTTTTTCATTTTATAAGAACCTTTATGAGCAATGTATGTATATTATTTATTTGTTATACATGGATATTCGATATTCTGTATAGTATTTAGTCTGGTGTGTAGAGTACAACTTACACACATAAGATCAAATTTTAGGTTCTTACAGAATATAAGTTTTATATTCATAGTTTAGATGGAAATAGACATACCATCGGTTTTTAATTCGGCTTGACCTCCTCGATATCACCAGACTGGATTGCGTCTTCTATCTGAACCCCAGCATCAAATAACTGCTCGAATGTGGAGAGCAACTGTGTAATTAGATAACGTTTCAGGGGGGGTTGTAGATTCTTGACAAAAATTCTCACCTATTCCTTTTTCACTGGTCGGTTTGTCATTTTAGCTGCCTTTGCTCTCCACCTGGTCAAAAAGTCCACAAATAACTCTATGTTTTCTCGACGAGTGGTCTCCAGCTCTCAAGTGGATACATCTAGCTGGATATTATAGCTATACTAACTGACAAATGCCGTAGCCATGTCCTCCCAGGTTCTGGTCTTTGCTACATCGAAGGAGAGGAACCATTTCTGGGCTGCCCTAGAAAGAGATCGGTGAAAGAGCTGGATCTTCAGTTGGTCATCAATTTTCATTGGCGACAGGATACCAACATACATTCGGAGATCAATTCTGGGATCTCCGATTCCGTCAAATTTTTTCATGTCGAGCATTTTAAACTTATGCGGGAGCTTAGCATCTGGAAACAGCAGAGTCCCACTACATCGAGCATATATTCTTCGACTCCCTTGGCCTTTCTAAGGGCCTTCTCTATTTGATCAATTTTCTCAGCCAATGCAGATTCTTTGAACTGTGCAGTGTTCTCTTCTTCTACCACCACTGGGCGGGAAACCCGAAGCGGCACAATAACTTGCGGTGCCTCCTGTCCTTGGTTATCGTCCCAAAAGTTTTTACCATTCTCATTTGTATCCTCCGACTGTCCATTCACAACAGGCATATAGGCCTGAATTGCCCGGACCTGCGCCTGGCATTAGTTTTGAGCTTGGGTCTGCTGCTCCACAACTCTCTGTATCTCAGTAATAGCTCTCATTAGAGCTGTCAAGTTAACTTTGTTCTCTACCATTTTCGTTGACTCAACTGGCTGTTCAGATATTCTATAGAGTCTACCTTACCCTAATCTTGCCCAAATGCGAGTCGACTATAATCTTTTTAACTCAATGATCTAGACCCGATGAAAACCTAAATTGCTAGATACAAAATAACCGTATCAAAGCACTTCCCAGACAAGAATTCTAACGACATATAGAAAACATCCCAGATTTTTGAAATAGCAAATCATAGGTAGATAATCACTGAAGCTGAAACAATGCCCCTATCGGGCCCATACTAGCAGTGTAACAACAAGACGACCCAAAAAATAGAATGATGGCTAAGAAGGAGATCAACTAAATTTTAGGAGAAGATTTTTCTAAAACGGACAGCACTCTGGCAAGAAAACAAAGCTATGCTGACTGAACTGGTTTGACCTAAAAATTTTATAACAGTAAAGAACTAACTCTCACGGGTATGACAAGAGTTTGAAAGAAACGAGCCTATGTTAAGGAGGAGGAAACTAATGACCCAGGAAGAACCCGAAGGAGAGAGAAACTACCCTAGAGGCTTTAAAACAAAACACGGGCGGGACCCCGAGAAAAAACTATGGCGTAAGAACCAAATATGGTGAAAGACAAAGTTCAGGTAAAAACCCGAGGAAAAAGCTAACCTAATCAAAGGACAACGGAAAACTTGGGTCGAACCCAGAAAAGGAACTAGCTTAAGCCCAAACAAAATAATCCTAACAATACGCAAACAAAACATACAAAAAAAAAACACATAATCCCACCAGGGTTAGTAGCACCTAATGGGGGGTTCCAGGTTCACTATATGCAAAAGGCTGGTTTTGATCAATTGAACAAGGTACCTTCTGAATAGAGCCGGGAACATACCTCTCATGCAGAACATGGTCAAACAGTACGCTCGAACTCTTTTACTACACCTATAATTGCGTACAGTCAGTAAGGGTTGCCCGCCTTCCCAACAATCTCCGAAACGGATGAACATTCAGGGCATTAGGTCGACCAGGCAAGGGGGTTGAAGAACAATACATATGCATGCGAGAATACAAATGAGAAATTTTTATTAAGAACCAATGATGTTTTCAAGTATAGCCTTCTTATTTGATTTTATAAACCAGTCCCCAGCGGAGTCACCAGAAAATACTGTGGCGTTGGGATTTAGGGATTTTTAGAAAATATTGAAAATAAATAATTCAAAGAATGCTTAGAAAAATCTTTTAACACCTTGAAAATTAAATTTTGAAAACCCCTTTTGTCGAAAATGGAGTCGCTACTTAGTTTTTGAGAAAAAATTAAGAAAAACAAAAATGCCTACTGATCTTTAAAACGTTTAACCAGAGAAAGAGGATTCGGGGGCTAAGGTACGAATCGAGGAAGGTGTTAGGCACCCCATTCACCTAACCATAAGGTTGGCCTCTACTAATCATCATTGGTTCTTTAATAGAATTTCTCAAATGCATACAAATAAAGAAAATGAAGGCAAAGTGGAAACATCCAAAATTAAATATGAAAAATACATAACATATGTACATAGCACTCCAAATCAAAACAAATAAAAGAAGTAAAATCTTAAGTTTTATAGCGTGCAATTTCTAACTAAAGGATACATGGAACAATCCCTCATACAATATTTATGTATAAAAAAAAAACTAATCTATCATGATTTGAATGAAAGAGCAAAAATATGCAAAAAGTTGTTAAAACTACCTAAACATGATTTGTTACAAAAAATAAACTAAACTATCCTAAACATGCTTTTAAGTAAAGAAACTAAAATATGCATTAATGTTAACATGATAAATTAATAAAAAAATGAGAAACGCAAAACAACAGATAGATAAAAAGAATCCTATAAAAGAAGTTCATGCTAAGAAGAAAAATGTTATAAAATGCTTATTAACAAAAGAACAATTTAACTATCCACTTTTGCATTCTTTTAAACGATATAGAAGAAAATAAAAAGAAAAGAAAGAGAAGAAAATTACTCTTAAAAAATAAATCTAGTTTAAATGACTTTTTGTGATTTTTGAGTTTAACAAAATAAAAGAATAAAAATGAAGTACATGTTATAAAAGAAAAGTAAAGCTATAGGGAAAGAAAAAAAATAGAGCTTTTAAAAGAAAAATAAATACAAGCATTAAAAGAAATACTAACAAATAATAATTAAACTAATCACTAGAAGAGAAAGAAAAGAAAATAGAACATTATAAGGAATTTTAAAGCTAATTAACAAAATGTTAAAGAGGAGAACTACACTATCATTAAAAGAAAAGAAAAGAAAATAAAGGAAAAATAAAAGCTACAAAATGAACATTTACCCAAAAGAAAATAAAATAGAACATTAGTATTGATGTTACAAGAAGAGAAATGAAAATGAAATAAAGTGTTAGTAAAAAGAAATTAAACTAACTAAAATGAAATAAAGAGAATAAATGTTAGAACATTAAAAGGCTACATTGAACTAACTATTACAAGAACATAAATGCTAGAAATATAGAAAGAAAAGAGAAAGAAATACTAAAAGAAATTGAACTAATATTAGAACAAAAGAAAAGAAAATGAAAAGAAAACAAAGAAAATGAAGAATAACCAAGCAATTATTAGAAAATGTGAATATAATATTAACAATTATATTTACATGAATGTTAGTGCATTGATAATAACAATTAACAACATTGTAAGTTGTAATTGTCAAAATATATTAGCATTTATTTAATGAATTAATTAAAGAAAAAGATAATGTGCTTAGTGTGAAAGTGTAAACTAAGCAATTAAAAACAAATAGATTAAACTAGATGAAAGAAAGTAAGTAAGAAGCAAGGTTAACTATTCAAATGAAAGAAATACACAAATTAAAATGAATTTAACCCGATCACTCTAAAAGAGAGAAAATAGAGTTAGAAGGATCGGGGATCCAATGAAGGTACCTAGATTGTCGGAGAATTCTCAAGTCGGGAATGTGCCTCAATGGTCCAATCCTTGGGTGGTGATCTAAGCAAGGCTTTAATGTAGACGTCGGAGGTTCGGATCTCGGTATTTCGGCAGGAGTTCGGCGTCGGGACTCAGAATTGCTCGGTAACTCGGCAAAACTTCTCTCACTAAACCTCTCACTAATTTTTTGTCCTCAAAATGTACCAGGGGGTATGGTATTTATAGAATTCTTCAACCAATGAGATGCTGACACGTTCTGGGACACGTTAAGATTTTTGGAGTTGGCGGCCACCGGGTATGAACATGGTGGTCGCCACATCAAAAGAAGCTTTCAGAAGGTTCTACTGGCGGTCGCCATAATACAAGTTGGAGGCCGCCATGTTGGAGTTACTTACGTAACAAGTTATTGGTGGTTCGACATAATTTCATTGGTTTTGACAGTTTTGACAATTGGGTTCAAATACCGAGCTTGGATCACTTTTCGAGGATCAACTGAAGCACTATTCCAGTTGTTTTTATCATCGAATTCACCTAAGATTAGGCGGAGTCAAATTGAGGTGTCTACACGCGCCCGACTTTACTTTTAAATCTTTGTAATCGATGCTGAAATGAAAATCTCACGTTTATCTTGAAAGAGGTTCGCAATTATCTAAAGTTTTTTTATTTCTACAATGTAAATGACTTTATTATCATAATTCAAAGACAAATTTGCATTGATCTTTACATCGATTCAAAGCTGGCTAAAACACAGATAGTGGCCGGACTTCTTGAAAGAAGCTACCTACGTATCTCAAAAAGTGGAATTAGGCCATGACATTGTTCGGGCTCGGTTTACTCTCGGGTATTAACACTCTTCTTTTGTGTTGCCCTAACTTTTGCTAATGCCGTCATTTCGAGTTTTCGACCTTACAGGCTATACTAACTTTTACCTGGGTCGCCTTTTCAATTTTCAACCCAGCCTGCTTTTATTTACTTATTTTTCTCTCAAGGGTAGTACTTTTTGAGTTGGTTTAAGTTGATCGGAGTGGAGAACGTATTGCCATCCATATCCATGATGATGACAGCTCCACCAGTTATAATGGTTTTGATTAGAAACGGCCCGGACTAGTTTGGCTTGAACTTGCTTCTTGGGTAAAAAATAGGAGCCCTGATTTCCTTAAGAACCAAGTCACTTTCTCATAGATCCTGGGTCTTGACCTTCTTGTTAAACACACGAGCTATCCTCCTTTGATATCCTTGTATGTGAAATAGAGCCTACAGCCTTCTTTCATCAAACAAAAGCAGCTCTTCCATTTGATTCCTTTGCCATTCTACTTTCGGAATGTTGGCCTCAGTCACTACTCTCAGCGAAAGGATTTCCATTTCATTGGGAAGCACAGCTTCCATCCCATACACTGAGTAAGGCGTAGTTCCTGTTGAAGGTCTAATCGATGTCTTATACCCCCAAAGTGTAAATGGTAGATGTTTTGACCAATCTTTGTATGAGATGATCATCTTTTGCATAATCTTCTTTACGTTCTTATTCACCACTTCGACTGCCCCGTTGGTTTGTGGCCGGTACGGTGACGACTTGTGAGGCGCTATCTGATATTCTTTAAAAAGATTCAAGATCTCACCTTAGAAGTGCAAACCGTTGGCTGAGATAATCTTGTGAGGAATCCCCTATCGACAAATGATATTTTACTTAATGAACTTGGCAACATGAAAAGCTTCAGTACCATTTAGGAGGCAGCTTCTACCTACTTGGTAAAATAGTCAATGGCCACCAAAATAAATTCATGACTATTTGAAACCTTTGGTGTTATTCTGCCAATCACATCAATGCTCCATATTGAACATGGCCATGGAGACGTCAGGCTATACAACTGGGATGGAGAAACATGTATGAGGTTTGCATGGATCTAACACTTATAGCACCTTAGCACAAACTATATGCAATCTGTCTCCATTGTCATCCAATAATACCCTTATTGAAGGATCTTCTTGGCCAACATATCCCCACTCATGTGAGGCCCGTAGACTCCAACATGTATCTCTTTCATCAATTCTCGACCTTCTTCACTGCTGACACATAGCTTGTTGATCCTGGAGTGTCCCCCGTTTGTACAACTTTTCCCCACGAATGACAAACTATGCCTGAAATCTCCTTATTGCTCTTTCGCCCTTTTTGCTAGCAAACTTATGGTATTCTCCCTTCTCCACGAAATTCTGAATATCGAAGTACCAAGAGAGTTCACGTATGCTTTCTTTGATTGCTGTCGTCATCTCGTATGTCGATTTTCTCTTCTACTCAATTATCAATGGCCTCATCTTAACCCTGGATGGTATGTCAATTATTGATGCCAGAGTGGCTAGTGCGTCAGCAAACTTGTTCTGCAGTCTCGGAACATGAGTAAAAACCACTAATTCAAATCATGGTATCATCTTTTCAAGCTCTTAATGGTAGAGAATCAGCATTACGTCCTTGACCTTTAATTCATCTCTTGCCAGTGATAACCACCAATGCTGAATCTCTGATGACTTACAGTTTCTTTGCCCCTAGTTTTAAGGTTGTCTCTAACTCGGCTAAGCATGCTTTATACTTAGCTTGGTTGTTGGAAACTTCACGGTTGAGTTTCAAAGACAGGCGAACATACAACATGTCAGAAGTGACAAGGAGAACTCCTATTCCATAGCCATACTAATTGGATGCACCATCAAAATACAAAGTCTATTTATCATCCTTGACTTCCATAAGCTACTCATCAGGAAACTAGAACTTGACATCTTCGTGTCCCTCAATTGGTTGATCTGTCAAAAATTCTGCCACGACTCTGCCCCTTACTGACTTTCTAGTGACATACCTGAGATCAAACTCTGATAGCAATAACAACCACCAGGCCAACCTTTCTGTTCGTGCTGGCTTCTCGAATAAGTACTTTAACAGATTCATCTGGGAAATTATATTCACTGTAAAAGACAGCATGTAATGCTTTAGTTTTTGATAGGCCCAAACTAAAGCCCAACATATCCTTTCCAGCGACGTTTATCATATCTCAGACCCGATCATCTTCTTGCTCAAGTAGTAGGCTGCCTTCTCAATTCAAGTTTCTCCTTCTTGTGCCAGCATACATCCCATAGTTGAATCAGTTAGTGATAAATAGAGAATCAGTGGCCTACCGGGCTCAAAAGAAGCTAGAACAAGGAGATTTTGCAAGTACTGATGTACAACTTCAAAGGCGTCTTGGCATTTTTATCCCATTTGAACTTGACCCCTTTCTTCAATAGGCAGAACAATAGCTCACAGGTAGTTGTCAACTTGGCTATGAACCGGTTGATGAACTGTATCTTACTCAAAAATCCCTTGACTTCTCGCTCGGTCTTTGAAGGAGACATTTCCATAATCGCTTTGATTTTTTACGGATCAACCTCGATGCCTCGTTGAGTAATCATAAATCTAAGCATTTTGCCTGATGTGACCCCAAAGGCGCATTTTTGTGAGTTGAGCTGCTTCTTGTACTTTTAGGTCCTTTCAAAGAACTTCCGTAGTGCTATAATATGGCCATCCTGATCCTTGGACTTCACTATCATATCATCTACATGCACCTCAACTTTCTTGTGTATCATACCGTGCAACAAAGTAGTAGCAGCCCTTTGATAGGTTGCCCCTGCATTCTTTAGGCTAAATGGCTTCACACGATAACAATAGGTGCCCCACGGTGTAGTAAATGTCGTCTTCTCTCTGTCTTTAGGGTCCATTAAGATTTGATTTTATCTGGAGAAACCATCCATAAATGACAAGAGGGCATGCCCCGTTGTATTATCCACCAAGACATCAATATGCAGTAGTAGGAAATCATCCTTTGGGCTTGCTTTGTTGAGATCCTAAAAATTCACACCGACTTAAATGCATCCATCCTTCTTTACAATCGAGACAATGTTAGCCACCCACTTCAGGTATTCAGTTGCCATGAGGAGACCAGCGTCGATCTGCTTGGTGGCTTCTTTTTTGATCTTTAGTGCCCATTTTGGTCGTATCCATCTCAATTTCTGCTTGACTAGTTTGGCATCAAGATATAAAGGATATGGTGTTGGACGATTTTGGGATCAATACCCGGGCATATCCTCCTAAGACCACGCAAAGACGTCTTTGAATTTTTTTTAATAAAATTATTAATTGCTCACGTTCAACTAGAGATAATGAAGAACCAATTTGGACAATTTTTGGATTAGTTTTATTACCCAGATTAATTAACAAAGTTTCTACAGTTATAGGTTGAGCGCGCATTTCTTCTTCTCTTTTTATTAAAACTTTTATTTCTTCAGGGATATCCCCATCGAATTCAAAAGTATCAGAAAGCGTATTAAATAAATCAAACAAAGAAAAGTAATCAAAAATCTTGCTCATTTCATTGATGTCAAAAAGTGACAGAATTACAAATTCAAAAGCAACAACAAGGGAAGATGCACTGACAAATGTGCCCTCAGACTCGACATCCAGATTGTCAAAACCAAGCAAGGACTCACACAACCTGGACTCGGACGCAAAACAAGCATCATGCAAATTACAATAATCCAAAGACCAGTTTTTAACATCTTTTGACACCACGTCCACAATGAGCTTGGTATAATCAGCTGGTGCATTGTAGCCAATCATCAAGCAGTCTTGGTTAGTTATGTGCATCTGGTCACTTAAGAAAGCTTTCATGCTGATGCCATCCTGCTTGTCTACCCAGTCTTCTTCCTTTTAAATCTTCTTTCCCTTTTTCTCTTCGGCAACTTCCTCCTCCTCAAAATCAGATAGTTTATGACTGAAGAAGATCTCCAGTCCTGGCAGCCTCTAGTTAGTCACTTTATCAATCCATGATTCCGAAAAACCATAGTAAGGAATGTCCTCTCCTTCCTTGATGAAGTAACCATTCAACGTTCCTTTATACCTACCTTTCTTCCCTCTCTGCTTTCTCCTTGGTTCATCCAGATCCTCTTTTGTGGGCTTATAAACCAAGCCAAAGCATTGTGAGCTCAGTATCACCGGAATGGGATTTGGGATTCCTTGTTGTTTGCGACCTAACCCCATTCTCAAAAAATATGACATACGCCTCATCATCGTGACAGCATAAGGGGTTGATGTAACTTTCTTCCTCCTTTAGCAACATCTATACTGCCAGAGCCTCATCGAATCTGAATTCACTTCAGAAAACATCTCCCTCCTTGTGCAAAACTTTCAGAAGAGCAAAATTGTCTTCTCTCAAGGGTTGGATACTATCCTCCCCATAAATAGTAAGTAATGCTCCGTTCTTGATCAATTTCAATTTCTGGTGGATGGTAGAGGGTACTGCCTGGACCTTCGGGTCATAGAGCCATGGTCTTCCTAACAACAAATTAAAGGATGTCGGAACATCCAACACGTGGAATTCTACCGAAGTCTCCAACGGTCCCATTAATACAGCAAATGACACAAAGCCAAGCACATCTCATCTCGTATTATCATAAGCCTTGACCCCTTGATTACTAGGCGTGAAGTGATCTGGCTTCATTCCCAAACAAACTATTGTTCGAAGTGGGCAAACGTTCAGTGTAGGCCCGTTATGAATGAGGGTAACTGAGACCCATTTTTCCAAGCACTTAGCGGTGATATGCAGGGATTTGTTATGATTTCTTCCTTCCAATGGAAAATCCTTGTCAAAAATGAAAATTACATTAGGCTTTATAGCTGGCAAAATGAGCCCATTCAACAGTTCAAGGGTTGCATCTATCGAGACGTTTGCTTTATTTAGTACCTTCAACACAGCATGCTGGTGTTTGTACGAAGTCATCAATAGACCCCAAACGCTGATGTTAGCTTGGGACTTTTTCAACTGTCTTAGCACAGTATCATCTTCTTCATCCTGTTCCTTCTCTTTTCCTTTCCCGCTTGCTTGCCCTTTGTCTAGCTGAGCCGACTTAAAGTAGCGTCAACTCCTGGTCAAGTGCTTAACACCTTCCTCAGGATTCCGTATACCTAGCATGGCATTTTTAGTCTGCTTGACCTCAGCGATGTGCGAGGAACTCTCAAATTCCCATTAAATCATCCAGATTGGTGCACTCTGATCTTCCTTTCCTTTCTTTCTCGTCCTCAATTGCCCATGTATTATTGACGTCATCTAACCCCTAGATGTCTTCTCCTATACAACTCACTTATTGTTCCCGGGTAGCCTAGAACTCAATCCACTCATCCTCATCTGATTTCAACACCGTTCGAACTAACCAGTAGGGCTGCATTTCGTCAACATATACTTCCTCTTCAAAAGCTGAGGAAGAGTAACACCATCTAGAGCATGACCGAATCCATATGGTCGTACTGGGTAGTCCAACGGCCAGTAATCATCGTCATTGTGTTCCTCTTGGTTATCTGCCTGAACCATTGTTTCATATCTGTCCTAGGCTGTGTCATTCCATTCTTCTATGTCCTAACCATTTCCAATCATAATCATCAAACAAGATAGATGTTCCTTAGCAACTGGAACATACAGGTGCAGCAAATATACCGGACAAATAAAACAGCTAGGCTCTTATGACTGCCTCAGACTAATACAATTCACACCGGCCTACCTAACGTGATTTGACAGTTGATTGGTTGTGACATTTTGCTTCTGAATAGCAGATGGATGCGAAATGACCTTGTTGTCAATGAGATCTTGGACTTCGTGATGGAGTCATAAGCAGTTATTGATCAAATGTCCATGGCTTTGATGGAATGCACAGTACTTGGAAGGGTTGAATCTTAGCGACAGGAGATTTGGTAGCAGCATTGGATCCGGAAGTTTTATCAGCCCCTTTTCGACCAAAATCAAGAAAAAATTGGACCAAAATCACAACCCAAATAGGACGCCGATTGCGGCGCCCAACGACAACAGCTTCTAGGCAGTTTTTTGATAGTTTTTTGGGCTATTTTTGAGCATTTATTTGACAGAATGATATTACTTTTTGAGAGATTTCTTTTGATATAAAGTGCGTCAAAAACCGAGTTTGGAAAGGGGTTGAAAAATCCCCGAGAAGTTGGCGCAGTGTTGTTGCGGCCAGCAGCGATTTATGTTGTTCAGACAATTTTTTCGACTATTTTTCAGGCAGTTTTCCAGAAAAGTTTTTGATAGAAAAATTCTATATTTCGAGATCTTTCCAACGATATAATGCTCGTAAAAAATGGAGCTCGGATGAGGCACCAGGAGCAGCCTAAAGGCGGCGGCAAGGCGGCACCGGCGGTGGCTGGTGGTGGTCCAGCAATTTCTCTCTCCCAAGATTGCTTTATGTTAATTTTCTGATATATACGAGACTGATATGATATATCAGTATATATCAGATAGTACTAAGAAAGTCTGATGTAATCAGCACACTGAATCAGAGGCGAACAGGGATTGAAACAGATGACTCTCTAAGGGAGACTAAAACACCTCAGTGTTTCACTTGGATCATAAAATTAGAATATTTGCATATCATGTTTATATATAAATATGAATTGCATGGATGATTACATATCTGTTTTATTTATCCTATTAATTTAATTGATTCAAAATTTTGATATTAATTAAAATATTTTATAATGAAAAATAAAATTAAGTTTTTTTTAATTAATTAATTTTAATTAAATAAATTTTTTTTAGATATTTTATTTTTTATAAAATATCACGTTTAAGATGATTTTTTTAAATCAGATATCTTGAAAAAACGTGAAAATTAATTTCGGATTTTAAATTAATTAAATGGAAAAATATTTAATCAAAATAAATTATTATTTTTTGAAAAATATAGAACGAAAAATAAAATAAATAAATATCTTTAATCACTACCTTAGCTAAAAAATTGGAGAAAAAACTATGCATTTATTAAATTTTATTTATTACGCATTTAAACACGAAAAGATGGTGTGATAAATCAGAATTTTTAGAATCGTATACATGGAAAGATATTTGATTTTTTTAGATCGTGTGACTTTCGAAATTAATGCATTTATTTTAATTAAACGGATTTTTATAACCCTCAAAAATATTTTAAAAATCTAAGTGGGAGAGAGAATTTATTCTTAGATAAATTCTGCAGTCTCCATCACCAGTTTGTAGGCGATGCAATTAAACTCTGCATGTTGGAAGTAAGGCCTTCCTCCCTATCGAACAGATTAATTACAGTATCGCCAGTATAAACCTCCTTTAGGGATAATTCTGGATAATTGTTAGTGTGGATCACTTCTCTATCTGAAGAGTTCATTGCGAATCGATTGAATTGGGATTAGGTGATGGTTAACACTTAGCTATATATAATAGTATATTCTCTATTTGAGTCACTGCTATTATATACTAAATCGAAATTATGTCAGCTATTTAATTTTACTTGACATGATCAGTTGCCTAAATAGTAAAATTAAAAGGAATTAGCCTGTCTGGTCTTATGAAAAATAGTAGACGTCCTCTCATCGAAGCATACTATTATCAGATTATTAGGCTACTGGCGAATTAATTTTAAAATGGTAGAGGAAACCAAATTAAAATAAATTCAAAGTTTTGCTTTTCATAACTAACAATTTTTTTTTAATTATGTAATTTTCAGAATTGAAATGGCATTCAACCCACTCGTTTTAATACTCAAAAAAAAAAACTAACATGACTGAATTTTGTTGACTGGAAATGTAACTTGGATATAACTTTAATTACAAATGGTATTCCTTCAATACTAGGAAATGTCTTTGTTTCTTAAAAATGTTCTTCCTCTGAGCCGAAAGGCACAAAGAAGAAAAAAGTTCAGAAACAGGGAGACACAGTTTCTAGGGTAGTTAGTAGGCCACGGACTGAGGTGAAAAAGTCAAAAGATAGATGTTTTCCTTGCAACCAGACCCGGCACTAGAGAAAAGCTTTGTCCAGTATTTCTCAGAAGGCAGAACAAACAGGGTAATTTCTGTTCACTAGTTCTGGAAACATGTTTCGCGGTGTTATCTACCGGTACCTGGTATGTAGATACAGGAGCCACTAATCATATCTACAATTCATTGTAAGGTTCTAGAAAATCCGACAACTTAGTGGTGAGGAGATTTACCTGCAGATGGACAATAATACAAAGGTAACAGCAGTTGCAGTAGGAGATGTCACTCTCAATTTTGGTAGAGATCGGATTTTAATATTGAGAAATTGTCTTTACGTACTTACCATTAGAAAGAACTTAGTTTCCGTTTATGGATTGGCTAAAGACCGATATTTGGTTTATTTTAATAATTATGTGGTTATTAAGGATAATAAATGAGTTACCCATTCTGATACATTGATTGATGATCTTTATATTATTACTCCAATCTCTCCAACACTGTAACTGACCAAAATGACTAACACATCTAATTTACTATATAAGCGAAAATTTTCTTCTTTAATGAACCAAACGTTTTTTTGACACTTACGCTTGGGTTATATTAATCTAAAAAGGATAAAGAGACTGGTAGCAGATGGACTTTTCAGCTCATTAGAAGTGGAGGCACTTCGAGTATGTGAATCTTGCTTAGAAGGCAGAATGACCAAGATGCCCTTTTCGGCCAAAGGCTATAGAGCTAAGGAACCGTTAGAGCTAGTTCACTCTGATGTGTGTGGTCCTATGACAATCCGAGCTAGTGGTGACTTTGAGTACTTCATCAGTTTCATTGATGACTACTCAAGGTATGGATACATTTACTTGATGCACCGTAAGTCTGAATGTTTTGAGAAATTCAAAGAATTCAAGGCAGAGGCAGAGAAACATATGGGTAAAAATATCAAATCACTACGATTCGACCGTGGTGGATAATACATCTTTGGAGAGTTTAAGGACTACTTGTTATCAGAGGGGCTTACATCTTAGTTGACTGCACCTGGCACTCCGCAACAGAATGGTGTAGGAGAAAGAAGGAATAAGACTCCGATGAAAATGGTAAGGTCCACAATGAATTATTCAGGTTTACCTGATTCATTTTAGAGACTCGCTTTAGAGACAGCGGCTTACGTTCTGAACTTGGTACCTTCTACTCCCACAGAATTGTGGACTGGGCGTAATCCTAGTCTAAAACACATTCAGATTTAGGGGTGTCCAGCACATATGCTGAAAGGGAACGCAGGTAAGTTAGAACTAAGGACAGAAGTCTTTTTTTTTATAGGCTATCCCAAGGGAGCGAATGGTGGTCTATTTTATAATCCTAAGGATCATAAGGTCATTGTTAGCACCAATACTCGATTCTTAGAAGAAGATTATACTATGGATCAAAAGCCCAAAAGAAATATTATTCTGGAAGAATTAAGAGGAAATGCCAGTAGAACATAAGAATAAATCACTGATATCCCATTATCTCGTTGTAGTGGGAGAATTATTAGGACAGGTGCAAATCAAGAACATGGTGCTAATGCATAGGGTTCAGATTCTGCACAGCGTGTTACTACTAGTACACAGACACAGGTAGTGCCTCGTCGTAGTGGGAGGGTGGGTTGTTCATCAACCTGACCGGTATATGTTCTTGGGAGAATCTTTTGACAAGATCCCAATAGAACTAGATATCGAGCCCTATAACTACAATAAAACACTTTAAGACAAAGATGCAGATCTTTAGCCAAGGGCTATGAATTTAGAAATAGAATCTATGTATTCCAATCAGGTCTGGGTACTTGTAGAATCACCCGAAGGGATAAAATCCATTAGATGCAAGTTGATCTACAAGAGAAAGAGAGGTGCAGACGGGAAGGTTGAAACCTTCAAAGCTAGGCTTGTTGCTAAAGGGTTCATTAAGAAAAAATGGATCGATTATAAGGAAACCTTTTCGCTGGTAGCCATGCTTAAGTTTATCCAGATTCTCTTATCCATTGTCGCTCATTTCGATTACGAAATCTAGCAAATGGACGTCAAGATAACTTTTCTTAACGAATGTCTTGACGAGTGTATCTATATGATACAACCAGACGACTTCATTGCAAAGGGCCAGGAACACATGTTATATAAGCTTAAGAGATCCATTTATGAACTTAAGCAGACATCGAGATCTTGAAACACTCGGTTTGATCAAGCCATTAAGTCTTATGATTTTGATCAAAGTCCAGATGAGTCCTGTGTGTACAAAAAGCGTGATGGAAGCATGGTGATCTTCCTAGTCCATTATGTCGACGATATCTTGCTCATCGAAAACGATTTGGGGGCATTATCTACGGTTAAAGTATGGTTATCTGAACAGTTCGATATGAAGGACTTGGGAGAAGCCAGTTATATTCTTGAGATCATGCTTGTGCAAGATTAGAAACAAAGGATGGTGGGCTTATCACAAGTAAAATATATCGATGATATCCTTACTCGTTTTAGCATGCAGAATTCCAAGAAAGGGTTTCTCCCTTTTAGGTATGAAAATTACTCTATCCAATGATCAGTGTACTAAGACACCTGATGAGATAGAGAAGATGAAGGCGGTTCCTTATGCTTCGACAGTAGGAAGCCTCATGTACGCTATGTTTTGCACTAAATCCGACATTTGCTTTGCCGTTGGCATGGTTAGCAGATATTAGTCTAATTCAGGGTAGGAGTATTAGATTACGGTAAAGAATATAATCAAGTACCTTAAAAGGACTAAGAATTATATGTTGATTTACCAGGAAGACAGTCTAATACTTTTTGGGTACACAAACTCAGATTTTCAGTCAGACATAGAGCTTGCATCAGGAGACAACCTTGCACATCCTTTACAAAGAGCTTACCGGCTAAGACTTTTGATAGTTATGTAGAGGGCATAGGAGTCAGATGTATAGCAGCTTGGTTTTGAGTATAAGTGAAAAATTGTTAGGATTGGTATAATGAAAATCATGTTTTTAGTATTTAATTTTATTTTAATAAAATTAATTTTCTATTTTATGATAATCTTTATGTGCAATGTATGCATATCATTTCTTTGTTATGTATGGAAGTCTAATAATCTGTATAGTATTTAATCTGCTGTGTAAAGTACGGCTTACACACAAAAGATCAGATTTTAGTTTCTTGCAGAATATAAGTTTTATATTCACAGTTTAGATGAAAATGGGCATACCATTGGTACAACTGTGGCATAGAGTTTTAGTAGGCCTGTCTTGGTTGCGGAAACAAATAATAGCGTTGTCTATCATTCCAACCCTCTGTGCTAGTACACTTTGTGTGTATTGAACGGGACATTTGGGATAATTAACTTTATACTGACTATAAAAATTAATTCACACCCCAAGATATTATGAATAGTGCTTATCCTTTTAATCCTAAAATAATAATTAATTTGTGTATATTTAATATTCGCTGTTTTGATTCACTTGAGGGTGCGATCTTATATGGGTCTATATTCCAGATGAGTTGAATAACGGTATTATTTATATGGCAAATATTAATTATTGATGGAATTCATGTTCCGAAAGATCGGAATTGACGATACCCCTTAAGGAAGTTTATAAGTTTTGACCAGACCAAACTCTACAGGTGGATTTAATTATCCAACGGTCAAATAAGTTAAACAGAAGGGTTTAAGGAATATCAAGATACCAATTAAATTAAATTGTCAGTAATTAAATTTAATTAGCGGGTATCAGAAATCTTAACGTGAGAAGAAATGGTAAGCCTTTAATAACAAGAGCTCAATACTACATGGTCTTGAAATTATGGGTCATAGTGCAATTATAGTTCTTTGGTGGTGTGAACTGTAGTTCAGTGTTCTATGAAAATTGCAAAAACCACTGCTAATTTTTCATAATTGCAGATACCGCTATAAAGTTTTTTTAATTGCAGAAACCGCTGATACGTGTCTATGTTCCACTGTAAGTCTTACTCATAATTACTCCCTAGGTCCCTACTGTAGCCCTATAAATACACAGGAAGGCTGAACCAGTTTCAGAACTTATCTTTTAAGACTAAAGCTATCTTGGTTCTACCGGTACGAGTTCTTAGAGGATTATAGCCCACAATATATCCAGGAATTGTATAAGGGAATATAGTAGAAGATCTGACAAGAGCTTCAACTCGGATTGAAATAGTAGTTGAAGATTCGACTGGTAAAAAGGTATTCTTCTAAATTAATTTCGGATGCACGAGTTTTATTTTGATCATTCATCATCAAAAGTTTTATCTGGAGCCCATTTTGGCAATTGCCAGTCCAGTTAATTTTTTTCCATTAATCGTTTGCAAAAACAAATATCTTGGCAGTCTTACCTCCAACAACCAGTTCTATCGAGCTTCTCCATTTTTGGCATTTTAAACTTTTTAAGTAGCTTGGCATTTGGGAATAAGCACAGGGCACCCACGTCTAGCATATATTCCTTCACTCCTTTTACCTTCCTCAACACCTTTTCCATCCTATCAATCTTTTTTGCCAGGGCAAATTCCCTAGATTAAGCTGTGTTTTCCTCTTCTGCCATGACTTAATGACGAACCTAAGGTGGTACAATGACCTGTAGTCCATCTTGTCCCTGATTATCTCCCTAAAAATCGTCTTCGTTCTCGTTTAGATCATCTTATTGCTCGTTTACCCCTGGTAAGTGAGCCTAGATTGCCTAAATCAGGGCTTCACACTGGTTCCAAGCCTGCGTCTGTTGTTTAAATCACCTTCTATATCTTAATAATTGCCCTCATCAGGGCTGTCAGATTCACTTCATTCTCTGCCATCTTAGATGATTTCAATGTCCATTCGAATACCCTATAGAGTCTTCCTATTACTAATCTGGCCCAAACACGTATTGGATGCAGTTTTTTTGACTCAATGATCTAAAACTGGAACAAACGTGGAAACTTGAGAGGAGAAAAGAAAGTATCAAAAAGTTCTCGAATATATCCCCGACGAGCAGCAAAATAGAAGAGCGCCCCAGCTGGGCCCAGAATGATAGAAAATAAGAAAGCACAGCACCCAGAAACATTGAAAGAGAAACTCAAAAACCATACTAACATTTTACAGAGGAACACTAGGATAGAGATTTAACCAAAGGTTCTATGGGAGATACCAGACAGCATTTCGAGAGGAAACAGCTCTAAACCAAATGAAACCCTGATCCAGAACCCGAACAGGAGTTCGAGAAAGGAAGCAAGCCTAAACAAAACCCGTAAGCACTTAACCAAAATCCTGGGTAAAGCCCTTAGGAGAGAGAAAGCTATCCTAAGCCAAACAAACAAGTAACAGGTCCTAAACAAATGTAAACAAAACATAAAAACAAACAAAAACATTTACTCCTACCAGTTAAGAACCTACTGGGAAGGTTCTATACTACTATATGCAGAAAAGGCCGGTTCGGTCAACACACTGGGTACCTTCTGAATAAAGTCAAGAATATACCTCTCATGCTTGGTGTGGTACAGGATATGGTCAAATGGTACGCAACAACTCTGTTGTTGCACCTGTACAAGCATGCAGCTAAGAGGCTTGCCCATCTTCCCGACATAGCCCCGAGACAATAAACTGATTGGGGTACCGGGTCAACCAAGCAGGAGGCTGAGAATAATGAAAAATGTGTGCGAGAATGCAAATGAGAAAGTCAGATTAAGAACCAATGATGTTTTCAAGTCTAGCCCTCTTATTTGATTTTGTAAATAAGTTACCAGCGGAGTCGCCAAAAAAAACTGTGGTACCAGAATTTAGGGTTTGGTTCAAAACTAAAATAGGGAATTCAAGAGTTATTTTGAAAACTTCTTGACACCTTGAAAACCAAAAGATTTTGAAAACTCTTTTTAGGAAAAATGGAGTCGCCACTTGATTTTTTAGAAAAATCAAGAAAACAAAAACGAGCCTCTGATTTTTAAAATATTTAACCAGAGAAAATAAGGATTCGAGAGCTAAGATACGAATTAGGGAAGATGTTAGGCACTCCGTTGGCCCAACCACGAGGTTGGTCTCTACTAATCATCATTGGTTCTTAATTTGGTTTCTCAAATACATGTAAATACAGAAAATAGAGACAAAGATAGAACATCCAAAATCAAATAATAAAAATACATAGCACAGGTATATAGAATGCCAATCAAAGCAACAACAAAAAATCCTAGATCTTAAAGCATGCAAGTTCTAACTAAAGAATACATGAAGCAAACCGAATACATTGATTAGAAAGTACTATTAACTTACAAGTTTTAATCATGTGAGAAGCTAGGCGAAATACATATAACAAGCAAATCATAATTTCAAACAAAGAACAAATAAATCTAGAGAGTTTTTAAGCCTTAATTGTGTTGGAATTCAAACTACAAATTGCATACTAGACATCTCATATCATCAACAAAACATTATACAAGAAAAAACAGGATACTGGCACATAATTAAACCTACTGGAAATGAACAAAGATTCCGACCGTACCCTCTAGAGGTAGCAGTCGCATAAATAGTGAGCCAATAGTATGCGGGCGCAACATTCATTGTTGCGACCGTGAGAATGTCAGTGCCCAAATGGGACAACCTCAACATTGGATGTCGTGACTACAGGGTTTATTGGCACTATTTTAATACATATGCAACATAAAATAGACAAACAGAAGCATGCTGTTATGACTTCAACCAAAATGTTATGAAATCACAAAGAATTTAATTCTAAACATAATCATAAGATTAGGCATACTCGCAATTCAATTAATCAAGATCGATAACTAACATGTGAATGAGAAATTGAACCTAATTATAACAAAATTAAAGAATAGACATGTAACTCACGAATTGGTATTCAAAATTCTAACCCGACCTCTTTACAGGAGCAAAGAATGTGAAGAGAGAAGTGTCGAGGATCCAACAGAATACCTAGAATGCAATAATCCAGATGAATCCTCAAGTTGTAGGGTGTGATGATTAGCTGTCCGATCCTCGACCAATAGTCCAATTCCAGTATCAAAGTTGAGCGAGAATGTGGATCGAGATGTCAGTCAAGAGTGTACTTAGAGTCGTACTCTCCTCTCGGTAATTCGACAGAGTATTGGTAATCAGAATTTATTTTTTTTAAAATCGTACCGAAGGTATGCTTATATAGAGTACGTCAACCAATGAGGTGCTGGCAAGTTTTGAGACACGTCATATTTCTTGGAGTTTTCGGTTGCGACCTTTAAATGTTGCGATCGTGAGGTTGATGTGTGCGACCGCTGTAAAAACTAGGGTTTTCATAAGGTCCTGTTTGCGGTCGCGAGGTTCAAAGGTTGTGGGTGCAGTTGCTTAGGCCAGTGAACAACCAGGTCGCAAAGTTTGAGGGTTGCGGGTTCAATAGTTTGAGAATTCTGATCATTTGGTTCGAATACTGGACTTGGATTACTTCTCGTCGATCGTTTAGAGACATCATTCCACTCAATTTTCATCATTAGACTCACCCAGATAAGCCTAAGATTCGGCAGGATCAAATTGGAGTGTCTACAGGACACATCTGAGCCGTCCAACTGGGACGTGCCATCTGAACCTTCGGTCAATGGACTGAGTAAGGGGTAGGATGAGTGGAGACGCTTTTTGATGTATCTTTTTTTATGTTTTGTGTTTGGGTTTTTTTTTGGGGGGTGGGGGGAGGAATCTTTTTGTGTTTTCAGGCTAGGTGACAATTTTTGTGGGTCATCTTTATTTAGTTATAGCCTTGTACCCAAACCAAAAGATATTATGCATATAAATAAAAAGTAACTTTTGTCTACATTATTTTGAGCTTTCTTTTATACCTGTGAGAATCAAAAGGACTAATAATAATAACAATAATGGTGATACACATAAAAATAAATTACTTTACGAATCTAATATTAAGATTAGTTTTCTTTGATATAAGTCTATCAAAAATGAACAAGCGTAGGGTAATGTCGAATAGGAATATGAATAACTTAATGACACGAGTCAACACGCAAATGAATGAGATGCACCGCATGATTTGCGAGTTAGCCCAGACACGCAAACAAGCTCAACAATAACAAAATTCAGCCCCTCCTAATTACAATGTACCACTATCAGTTGCACCCCAAAGCCAAGCTCCAAACCCAGCCGTACCCCAAAATTCGATTGAAGTCCCAAATGTGCAGGAATTCTTGAAAATGAAGCCGCCTACATACAAAGGAGTACTAGACCCAATCTAAGCCAACGAATGGTTAATGGCCATTTTAAAGATATTTGGGGTGGTTTTAATATCTTAGTATCCTATATCAGAAAGGGAAAGGGAGTTCCTAGGCTATAAAAGAAAAACTTTGGACCTTTACATTTAACGAGGCCTTTTCTCAGGTGGTAGAGACACTAACAAAATTCCGCAGTTATGCGTGCTTGAGCGGGAGCAATGCAAGGATGAGTAACCCCTTAAGAAGAACAAAATCGTGAGGGCTTTGCCCAAAGTGGATAATATTGTTGCCATGAAAAGGGTCGGGGTGTTACAAGTGGTATCATAACCGACTCTCCTCACCTCCGAGTGTGGGCCCCTGTAGTCTCACGTGTCATGTGGGCAGGCTACTAAGTGTGCGGGTCATAAGGACTGGTAGGCTACCGGTGCTAGTAGGCTACTACACGGGGACACGTGTCCTTAAGAGGGAAGGATTTTGATATCCTGGTATCCCACATTAGAAAGAAAGAGGGAGTTCCTGGCCTATAAAGGAAAAACTTTAGACCCTTACATTCAACGAGGCCTTTTCCTTGGAGGTAGAAACCCGAGTAGAACTCCACAATTAAGCTTGCTTAAGCGAGAGCAATGCAAGTAAGGGTGACCCCCTGAGAAGAACAAAATGGTGAGGGCTTTACCCAAAACAGACAATATCATTGCCATGAAAATGGTTGGGATGTTACAGTGATGACCTGTACAAAGGCACAGAAGGTGAGGATGGCAACCTACCAACTTGAAGGAGAAGTACAAAGATGGTTGAACATAAAGAAGCAAGGAGAGCCGCAGATGGAATGTGACAAGTTTCTAATCTATTTTAGGGAAAAGTACTTTCGTTAATCTTTAAGAGAAGCAGAGTGTACAAAATTTCAACAACTCTAGTAGAAGGGTGGAATGATTGTTTCTAAATACGAAGCAAAATTTACCAACGTGGTGGAGTACGTTCCTCATATGATCTCTACAAAACATAAAAAGCAAGGCAGTTCGAAGTGTTGGAGGTAAGATTGCCAAGATCTTTGTTTTTATAAATGATTAATGAAAAAAATTAACTGGACGGGCAATCGCCAAAACGGGCTCCAGATAAAACTTTTGATGACGAACGATCAAAATAAAAT